>JAYMFT010197271.1:0-11748 GCA_038088735.1 Panulirus argus
GTAAATATGTAGGGGTCATGGGAGGGGCCATTACTCTACTACCTGAGCCCTCCCTCTCGAAGGCAGCAGAGTCATTCTAGGATATTCCTGCCGCTTTCTTTCATATATCCGCGGACGCGGACCCATTTCCAGTAACTAGAAATACTGGAATGAGCACATCACCTGCAACCAACTGCACCAAATGAGCGTTCTCTACAAAATTATTCTTCTTTTCTAAGTGTTCGACTCTTCCACCATTGTGAGGCAATATCAAAAACTGAGTCTTCAAGGAAGGATCCTCACCTGGCTCCTTCTGTTCGCCTTCTTTAAAAGTGATAATACAGGAAAGGAGGACTACCAGCTTCCCGCCCCCCTTAGTCGCCTTCTATGACACGCAGGGGATAGGTGGATAGTATTTTTCCTCCCCTATACCCAAGAATAACTTTATACTTTGATTCAGGAATATTTAGTAATCTAATACCCAGGGTGATCAGTGGGAGTCCTGTGATCACTAATCCAATACAGGATTGATAAAGGTTATGCGGTCCAGACGTGGGACGCCCCAGGCACAGGTCCTGTAGGAGGCCACAACGGTTAACTGACCTTCACACACCATACCACCAGACTAAGGCAGTCGTACGAGATACTGACTCATACTGTGTAAGTTACATAACATAATCATCACTATCGTCATCCTCGATATTCTCCAGATGAGGCCGCTGTACTCCTCCCCCTCCTCCAGTTGGCGAACGACGTATGAGCGATCCTTAAAGAACCTTCTGCTGCAGGACAGGTGCTACCAGCGCGGGTTGACACCGCATGATGGCCCCATGGCGCCCTACATACACCACGTGAAGGCCACAACCTTTAGAAAGAACTCCGGTGTAACATTCCATGGCTCTCCAAGCTTACCGAACCACTGCTGGTACGAACGCTCACTTCCTCTTCATTATCAGGAGTTCTTACGTCCCTTTTGCCAAGAAAGGCGCCGACAGCGTCGTAAGCAGCAAACATCCGTAGAGTCCTACACTCAGCATGGGTGTAGCGCCACTTTACTGACACTATTGTATTTCGGACAGGTCTGTGTCCCCGCCCTTCTGATACAGCTAGCATCGGGGTGGCATGACCGGTCTACAGCACATTCGCATCGCCCTTTCTATTACAGAGATAGCTGAGTATCCAGTTC
The DNA here is from genome assembly GCA_038088735.1 of Panulirus argus. Classification (NCBI taxonomy): domain Eukaryota; kingdom Metazoa; phylum Arthropoda; class Malacostraca; order Decapoda; family Palinuridae; genus Panulirus; species Panulirus argus. Next base: position 1,166 of record JAYMFT010197271.1, read on the forward strand.
AGGAGCCGACCACCTATATCCATTTTTGCTAACATATAAGATAACTTGCCTATTGGCAATATCAAATGCAGCTTTTAGCTCAAGAAAAGTGGTGTATTTATGCCTTCTGTCCCCATGAACTGTTAGGAAAGTATTGACGCAGTTGTGTACACTTTTGCCACGTGTGAAGCCATTAATATTAGGTGACATATGTTCCTTGATTCTCTGTAGTAGTCTGTTGAGCACCAGCCTCTCAAAAGTTTTGCACAGGCAACTCGTCAAGCTGTTGGTCCATGAGGAGAGTAGATGACCCGTGGCATAACTCATATTATACAGCTTTAATAATGGATTATCAGGTACACATCATAGAAGTCTAATGATGTAACTTTTTCTCTTCTGAACAGTTGCTCCGTTTATGCAAGGGATTGATCCGTCCTTTTATGGAGTATTGCTCCCACATTTGGGGTGGTTCTAGCTCTGTTTTCTTGCTTGACAGAGTTGAGTCGAAAGCAATCCGTCTTATAAACTGTCCCAGGCTAACTTCCAAACTTGACCCCTTGCCCTACGCCGAAATGTTGGTTCACTTTCCTTCTTCTGTAGGTATTACTTTGGCTTTTGTTCCCGAGAACTGGCTGCTTGTGTGCCCCCACCGCTAGCTAGACCACACAATACTCGGCAAGCTGCTGCGTCACATGATTATTGTGTGGCCATCAGCAACTCAAGGGTGTGCCGTTTTATTAACTGCTTCTTTCCCTACACGTCGAAGCTTTGGAACTCTCTACCTTCTGATGTCTTTCCCAATAACTGTGACCTGGCACATTTCAGAAGACAGGTCTTTCACTCTCTCAAAAATTCGTAAATGCTTTCCCTTATCTTTTCCTTTTCCGTTTCTTAATTCTCTTTGTATTTCAATTAAGTCCCAGCCTTGATGTGGGCTTTTGTCCTTGACTGGAGCCTTCGACATAAAGAAAAAGAAAAACGAGAATTACCCTCATTTTCTAGCTGTCATTTGCAGTGCACCGAGACCATATCCTCCTATCCACAACCAGGCCCCACAGAACTTTCCATGGTTTCCCTTAGCTACTTCACATGCCGTGGGTCAGTCCACTGACAAAACGTTGAGCCCTGTAGACCACAGCGTTCCAGTTTCCTGTATCCCGTGCACGCCTTTCACCCTCATGGATGTTTAGGCCCCGATCACTCAAAATCATATTCTCTCCATCCTGTTACCTCCAATTTGGCCTTCTTGTTCTTGATCATCTTCTTCTTCCTCTTATTATTATTATTATTATTATTATTATTATTATTATTATTATTATTTTTATTATTATTATTAGAAGGTGAAGGCAGCCTTAGGAAGTTCAGACTGTCTTTTTAAGAAGTTTAACGCCTGATTTCCAGAACATTTGTTGCTTCAAGGCTTGTTACTTCATCTGTGAGCTGAGGTCAGCATATTGATAGTGAACAGAGTTCAGCATATTGATGGTGAACAGAGTTCATCATATTTCCAGTGAGCTGAGGTCAGGTTGTTGATAGAGAGCAGAGATCAGCGTGTTGACAGTGATCGGACACTGTCATGTTGGAAGGTGAAGCCATTGTTGTAGTTATACGGTTGAGTTTGACTGAACCGTCCTTGGTGGATGGTGGTTGTGTCTGGTCACGTGTATATGAGAGATGGCGCACTGCCCTGTGTGCCAGACACCAGACGGAATGATCTTCGTGGTGTGTGATGGGTCTGGCATGTAATCATATTTAGACAGCCAGTAATCGTATTTTGCTATCTCAGTCTATAATCATATTTTGATATCTGTTTGTAATCAGATTTTGTCACCTCATGTAATCAGATTTTCATATATGCATGTAGTCATATTTTGATATCTAAATGTAATCATCTTTTGATATATCTACGTATAATTACATTTTGATATCTGCATGTAATCATATTTTGATACCTGCATGTAATCATATTTAGACATCTCTGCATGCAATCATATTTTGATGACTCTTCATGTAATCATGTTTTGATATCTCCTCATGTTATCATATTTACGTATATATGCATTCAAACATATTTTTTTTATCTCTGCACATATTCATATTTTGATATCTGCATGTAATCATATTTTAATATCTCTGCATATAATCATATTTATTTTGCTGTAGGAGTGCAGTGCAGTCATATATGTGACGTCAGTCAGAAACAGGATCTCATTACGTATTCAGAGGATCAGAGACTCACGGAAAGATGAGTCGAGCACCAAGTTCGATATTTGAAACCCACGTTTGAGCACGCAGATAACGGCCACGCAGATAACGGCTCCTGATAACGAAGATGGTGACCTTTCAGCACAGTGATAATCCCTTTTGCACAAAGATAGCTACCCTTGAGCCCGTCGATAACGAACCTTTTGAACACGATGATAACGGCCCTTAGGTACGAAGATAACGACCCTTAAGCACGAAGATAATGGCCTTTGAGCACGAAGGTATGGCCCTTGAGTACAACGGTACAACCCTTGGGTTATGATGACCCGGCCTTTGCCGGATCTAGGTAATCCCTTACACTGAGACTGACGCCTTGTAATGACAGAAACACCCGTGTAGCGTTGCCTCTTGCCACAACACCCAAGGATCTCCTGAGGAGACAACAGTTCGTGGACAGTGTGTCGCTGGGCGCCTCGCGTGTTCGCTACCCTACGTTGACGATGAAGGCTCGTCTCTATCCCCACGGCCTGGTCTGAGACCGTTCTTCTTGTGATTAGAGGAGAGTTTCTGTGAACCTGAAAGCTTTAAGATAAGCTGGAAGTGTGTCAGACCATGTTTTTATGTTTAGTTTCTCTGAGAGGATATTTCTTTATATCTTTTTCATTTATTCTTCATCCCGTGATTTATTTTCCTTCGTAGAAGTACTCAAATTATCAAGTGATTTATACTTCATGTAATTTATTCGTCATATGATTTATTGTCCACCTACTAAATCAGTCATATAACTCATTCTTGTCCTTAGAGGTAATTCGTCACTGTGTAATTTATTCTCCCTCTTGCCACAAGAAACGTGGCCACCCTCCCCCAACACGCAAGTCACCCCTCCCGGCCACCCCGACGACAAGGCTCTTGCTTTGGACCGACGAGGGTCCTCTCCTTTCTCCCCACCAAGAGGTCGCCAGATCGCTCTCTCCTTCCGGGTAATCACAGATTGGGTTGCGAACGGGAAATGTTACCCGTGAATCCAATGAATCCCACAGCATCCATTAGCATCCGTTAATTCTCACGTTGCTTGCACTTCTAGGGTCCTCAGATTTTAGCTTCATCCGGAAAATCCCCGAATATCTCATCCTTCCAGAATCCTTAACTCCTCTTTTTCCTGGAAGTTCCAAATTAACCATCTGCAGGATATCCTTAATCAAATATCCCATTCCTGAAATCATCAAGCCTCCCATCCCCTCTAGAAATCATCAAACTCTTCATCCATTGGAAGGTCTTGTACTCCACCGTCCTTAGGATATTAGTAAATCCGTTCGAAGTCATATCAACCATGATCGGGAGATCCTCAGAGCCATCTTTTGGAGACCATATCCTCCCAGCCAACCAACCAATCGGAACTGCCCATCTCTTCAAATTATCCATCTTGCGGAAGTCCTTACACCCACCATACGTGGGGAAACCTTACAGGACTTTAGCCCTTAAGCTTCAGGATCTCACGTCTTTCAGATACCTGCAAACCTTTCCTGTATCAGTACTTGTGCGTCCTCCCGACGGTAAGTCCGACTGTGAAACGTTCGGCTGTTTAGGTTGGTTGGGAGGAAGGAGAGTTAAGGCGTAGGTCCAACACAAGAAGGTCCGTCTTGGGTACAATTGATACAGCGATCAATCAACACCTCGGAGGACCAGTTCCTGCGTCCCAAGAAGCTAATCAACTTGCCACTCGTGTACCAAAACGACAACATTAGATTGTGAGTTAGGGAGTCGTGGCCTCCTGTTTGTACCCGGCCAGGAAACGATACCGCATATCTTTCTGTTCTCGTACTTGCTCAAGGACTCTGCCTTGAATGGTATGGTAGGGTGTTTACGGTAATGTTCGCCTCTGGCCCCTCTGTTTGTCTTCCGATTTTTTTTTTCTTTTTCTTCCGAACAATACCCCGGCCGGTTCTTCTTGGTGTATTGTGCCTCCCTATATCCCCATTCACTGTGCCCTTTGAGTAGAAACCTGTTCCTTCAGCCTCTCAACCCCAATTGCCAAGTGATACTGGGGTCTCGAGGAGGAGAAGGAGGACAGTAGAAGATCCTGGTGGTGGCGAATCCTGCCGGGCCCTTTTATACCTCTCGAGGCGAGTCCTGCAGAATGTGCGTCTGTTCTCATGCTCGAGGCGTTTTTTCACTGGGTGTGTTTGAGGGTAAAAGCGTTGCGTCCTGTACGCTCACGTTGCAACAGAACTCATCCCGTTGGTCGTAACGATTAGTCAATGAGGAAGTGACAGTCGACTGCGTCGGTGGTGGTGCCAATAAATCTCTTACCGTAAAATTGGTCATAGTCGCGCAGGCGCGCTCACACACCTGTCGATCACGGTGCTAACACACGGCCGCCCGTCTCTGTGTTCGTTGGTGTCACAGGACGGTGGCTTTGGGACTCTCCAGAGGCAGTTCACGTGATAGGAAAAGCAGTTCCCTTCGTCTGGTAATTCTGTCGCCTCTCCAGCACGACAGCACGACCCTCGGGCACGGAGGCACGGCCCTTGGGCAGGGCGGTCCGGCCGAAGGTACGGCCCTTGGGTAAGACGGTATGGCCTTGAGTTCGACGCTACGGCCCTTTAGCAAGACGATGCGGCCCTTGAGCAAGACTGTACGGCACTTGAATGGGACGTTACGACCCCTGAGTAATATGGTACGATATAAGCAAGACGTCGCAGCTCATGAGCACGACGATACGACCCTTGGGTATGATAAGCTGGCCTTTGACTTGGCCCATATGCCCAGAGGTCGCGGAGTCGTCCTCAAGGGTCGTACTATCGTGCTCAAGGGGGTTTAAGAGAGCGGTGTTGGAGGTCGAGCCTCGTACAATGGAAACAAGTATGTATGTTTGTGTGTCGGGTCACGCCATCCCGACGGACTAGGGATTGGTGCAGCACTGTGGCTTCTGTGTGTGTGTGTGTGTGTGTGTGTGTGTGCGTGGTGACGATTTGTGTGTTACAGGGAAAGAGCTTCACACTCGCCTCTTAACTCTGTATATATATATATATATATATATATATATATATATATATATATATATATATATATATACTGTCTCTTTACTCTTATATGATTACACACACACACACCAATCTATGTCAGGTATCCATTTATCGACCAAGCCTGAGGGCGGGAAGAACATCTGGGATTGGCTGTTTGCCGACTGCTGCACATAGGATTCAAACCCGGGCTGTCCCGTGCGCGATTCATGGTCAGCGACGCTAACCACTGCACCACAGATGCCCGTGTGTGTGTGTGTGTGTGTGTGTGTGTGAGTGAGTTTCCATTTCTCTGTTTTTGTGTTTGTCTGTCTTTGTGCGTATTTATGTTTGTACGGTTTCTGTCGATAGAGGTTAAAGCGACGCTTTTAACTGGTAGGAAGATAATATAATCCACATATCATTTTCAAAAGAGCCTGTAAACCTTTGGCTGATTCATAAGATTTTCGACCCAACGAATCGCGTGTCGCAGTTGTTGTGTATAAGGTTTCAGACTCGTCTAATCTCCCTGTCTCGGGCCGTGACAGTGTTATGCCCGCGTAAAACAAGGCCGAACGTGGTATGGCAAACGCTCGGGATATTGGGGCCAAATGGAGTTGATTGCTTCGGTGTATGGCTTCAGAGGCCTCAGTCAGCCCGCCGGTCCACAACCCGGTGGTCCACACCCTATCCTCCCCCACACACAACACCCACCCAACAACACACACCTCCTGTACCACATGCTTCTCGGGTCTACCAACTTATCTCTCCCTTCCATCTTTGGGATGAAGGGATTTGGCCCATAAGCGTAACCTGGAGGCTTATGAATCCCTTAAAGTGAGACTTTCTCTGGTTCTTGTATTTTACGAATATGTTCTTCTTTGTGAGTCGCCTGGACGAGAGGGGTTCCTCGTTCGACTGTGATGCAAGGTGGAGGAGGAGGAGGAGGAGGAGGAGGAGGTTGATGCAGTTGACGGAGAGAGGAACACCCTCAGTATCATGCAACCATCCAGTAGCAGCGGTGTCACAAAGGGGTTACGAATGCTAGAGGATGAAGGCACCGCCATCAGCGAGAACCAGACATTGGTAGCAGTAGCACCAGTAGCACCTCGGTCTGTGGTAACGGTGCCACCTCCCAACCACGCACCACCATAAGAAAAGTAGCAGCGTTACCATAAGTAGCACAGCAGACAGCTATACCTCCAAATAGAGTGGCCAGTGTTCTGTAAAGACCACTTTGTCCTCCTCCAGCACGACCGTATGATAGCTAGGGGGTCGTGACGTCGTGCTCGAGGAGAGTTGAATTTTCTTCTTTTTTTTTTAATCCTGTTGTCTGCGACAAGGATGGAAAAGAGTACTAGTAAAAGTGAGTTTATGCGATGTAGGTGTGTGACAGGGATGGGAAAGAGTGGGATTGTCAGCAGCAGAAACAGCAATAGTATATATTACCGGAATGAGGGAGGGGGCTTGGGCCCACCACAGTCTTTGTTTGATTGATCATAGGTAGGCCAAACGAGCTGTTAAGATGAGAGGAGATGGGTCATAAGCAATTATTTTACCCGGCACTGGTAAATGAATTGTAATTACTGGCTGTTTTTCCGACAGCCGTAACTGATTACCTTGTGACGTCTTGTGGAAGATGATACCTAGACTGGTTGGTGCAAGGGTTGTTAGCAGGCATTCTCCTCACCTGATTTGATGCTGTTCTAAACAGACTGTTGAGAACAACGTTGTTTGGTTCCCGTGGCCGCTGAATGATACAAACGTTTCTAACGTTGCTAAGTTCCTGCAGCTTCTGAATGATACAAACGTTTCTAACGTTGCTAAGTTCCAGCAGCTGCTGAATGATACAAACTTTTCTAACGTTGCTAAGTTCCTGCAGCTGCTGAATGATACAAACGTTTCTAACGTTGTTAGATTCCTGCACCTTCTGTATGAATGAGAATCTTTAGCCAGAAGGAATTATATAGAAAAAGATAAACAGTCGCATGGCTGATTATTGAACGAAACGACCTTGTGAATGGAATCAGCGTTGACGGCCGTTGCAAATCGTTTACCGGCTGCAGGGGAATATCCAAGAAGGTAAACAATAAACTAAACACGGCCATCTCCCTAGCGTGGAAGGTGGGTGTGGTCAGGCACGAAATTCGGGCCGTTGATTGGTGGGTTGGCGTGGTGATGGGCGGGGTCGAGCCGGGCGGTTAAACTAATATTAGTAGACGCCGCTCACTCGGCCTCCCCCTGGGGGAGGGGGAGGGGGGGGGGTCTCACCAGCACGCCTAGATACACATCACTTGTGAATTGAAGGATTCTCGCCCCGCTCCTTCGTCTCGGCAGCAGCCGCTACAGCTGAACCATCCGGGTGTTAATGTAGGAATTTGGGACGTAATGATCGGGTCACTTTGAGCCTATTATGGCCTGCGTCGGGAATGACTGTACGTTTTTTTTTTTTCTCCCCCGATTTGAATTAGAGGGTGAAATAGCTATGTCCAGACCAGATGAAACAGTCGGATTTATGAGGGACGAAGTTATGAATATCAGCCTTATTGTACACTTTAGATGGCTGTATGTAAGTGGGACTTTATAATTTTTTTTTTCACTGAATCGACACGACGAAATAATTGAGTAACGTGGAGAGATGGTCTGGATGATGGAGGGGGAGTTGCCATATCTCAGATTCCAGCGTGAAATGAAGAGCTCAAGTCGTCCTTTCCCTCGGGAAGCGACCACACAGGCCGGCTGGCACACCTTGCTCCAGGTTCTCTCTCTCTCTCTCTCTCTCTCTCTCTCTCTCTCTCTCTCTGCCTTGGTATTGGGAGCGTCAGGGACGCCTGCTCATCGAGTCAGCACTTTAGCGGCTGTCAAATTTCAAACCCTTTGGTCCGTGTTGCAGTCTTGTCTTTCTGCCGCACACATACGTGTGTAAAAGTAAATGAGTGGCTATATTGATTTAAATATTTTAAACGATCACAACAGACTATGTAATAATAATGTACTAAGTATAAAGAAACTCTCAATAACGTACATGTCTCCCTCATTGGTCATCAGAATACAAGAGCAAACACTGGTGTTAAATTGGAGTGCCTCGATTTTGACTGCAGGTGGTTACACCGGCTCACGATGCGAATGATAGATAATGACATATGTTGCTGACCTTACATACATATCTGCAGAGAGGAGATCGTGATGCATAGTCCCACGAGAGGGCATATGAACAAGGCCGGCGTACCATGGATTTTCCTTATGGTTAAACAGGACACCAGTTACCTCTCCCCCTGTGTTTCTCAGTAACTTAACAGAGAGAGAGAAAGAGAGAGAGAGAGAGAGAGAGAGAGAGAGAGAAAGGCACAGAACTTGCTAGTAAGAAATAAAGCAGACTACTAAAGGTCTTTAACTCATACTAGGACCCATGTAGAGTTTCTCCATAGATGCTGAAAAATTGTGCAGATACGTATGATAGCCAAAGAGGGTGTAGTGCCAAGGGATCCAAAAAATACAGATGTGTCTCTCTTTCAGGAGTTAGTTTGGGAAATTGGCTGAACTACCGACTAGTTCTCTAACTAACGTAGTTCGGTAAATTCTGGGAAAGATTATCAGGAAGCAAATCGATAAGCCTTTTCAAAGGAGAGCTTACATAAATGAGACACAACGCGTATTCGAGGAGTTCATGCGTAATAAAGTCATAAGATTTCTATGAGAGAGTGAGCTCCGTTTTAGACGAAAGAGAAGGATGGGTGGATTGTGAGTTTCTGGATTGTCAGACGTTGGTTGGTGTTGCTAGTGGCATGCCGCAGTGGTCGGTCTGAAACCACTGCTCTTCTTGATCTATTTAAATAGCTTGCCAGAGGGACAGGACCCATACCTGAATATGTTTACGTATGATACTAAGGTCATGAGGTAAGTAAAGGATGATGAGGATTGCTTTAGGTTGCAAAGGTGATCTAGACAGTATTCTCAGTTGATCTGATAAATGGCTGACGAAATTCAACTCGAGTAAATGTAATGGAATGAGAATGGGACACAGTGAAAGTCTTTGTTACGAGTATTATCCAGAAGGATTTAAGCTGCAGAAACTGTGTGTGACTGGGACATAGGTGTGGACATTGTACCTACCCTATACGGAAATGTTTAGCACAGTATTCACAGTGTTTGTCAAACCAAAGCTAGAAAATGCTTCTCAGGTTTGTGTACCTCACTTGAGAAGCACAAAAAAAAAAAAAAACACTAGAGAAGGCTCAGAGGAGAGCAACAAGGATGGTATCAGAATTAAGACAGCTGAGTTGCAGTGAGAGGTTACAGGCCATAATCTTGCCCAACTTGGAAAAGAGAAGAGTAAGGGGTAACTTAGACATACCTTTCAAGTTTCTAAGTCAGTTTAACAATGACAGTGAACAGTTCTTTGAAAGGTGTAAAGATGTAAGTAACTAGGGGCGATGATTAGAGACTAAACAAAAGTTGAGGTGATTGCAACGAATGAGGTAAGAGATGAAATAGTGGATATTGACTGCACACACAAGTTTAAAATTTTTATGATGGTTAGGTTAGTTCAAGAGATAAGGATCTACGAGTGTACAACTCCCTCTCCATGTTCTTGTAGCATTCTCTATGGAAGATTCTGAACATCGTAACTGTGGTCGTGGTGGAGATGTATAGCTGTTCTCTCACAATAATGTATGTCCGTCTGGTCAAAGTATTAAAATTCCTGAGGGGTGGAGATAATGTAGGTACAAATGGTTCTTGGTAACCACCCTCGCGAAATTGCCTCCATCATTTACTGTGTGCTGTATCATCCGACCCGATCCCCTTGCATAGATGCACCAGTGAACCATCTCATTAACACCTGAGAGTCAGGTACCCGTGTGCCAGTCTAGTGTTGTGTGGGGACTTTAATAGAATGGACGCCTCTGACATACAGGAACAGCTACATTTAGCAGATGTTGAAGGTTTACCCACACACAATCAGAGCATTCTTGACATTATTCTAATTGATATGGCTTACCCGTACGAATCACAACTGACGGCACGAGTTGGCCACAGCAAATGTCTTTATGTTTGTTTTATGTTCCCCACAACTACGACCCAACAGATAGGGCTGAATGTTAAGGCATGCATGACTATTACCAGTACAGGAGGGCATCACTCTGGACAGTAGATTGTTCAGTATCTCTGGACCGAAGTGCTAATAAGGGTGGATGAAAGATAGTAAATGGCAGAGCGACATCTGTACCATCACGGAAGCCAGTCATCGCTTATTCTTTGGGATATTATTTTTTTTTATGTTGAAGGCTCCGGTCACGGACAAAAGTCCACATCAAGGCCGGCCCCTTATTGAAATACAGAGAGAATTGAGAAAGGGGGGGGGGGAAAGACAGGGAAAGTATTTACGAATTTCTGAGA
>JAYMFT010197282.1:0-11748 GCA_038088735.1 Panulirus argus
TGTGAAGGTACTTAACATGCTTGTTGAAATACTGAGACCTGAAGAAAAAGAAAAAGAAGAAGAAGAAGAAGAAGAAGTGTGAAGTCCTCTGGAGGGAGAAGTTATTTGACGAATCTGTATGCCTAGGATACAGCCTTGCCAAAAGTAACTTTTCACTAATGGTGTAACCTCAAGCAGGCAGAGACCAGGAAAACCTATTCTGAGTCCTCAGGGCTTGAACATGTACGATGGTGAAAGGTGTACAAGGGATAGAAAAATATAGAGCAATATGGTATAATGCGGGTGATGCGCTGTCAATGGACTGAATCAGGGTATGTGATATGAAGCAGCCAGGGCAAACCATGGACAGGTCTGTGGAGCCAGGCTGTACATGTGGGCCTGTGGTTACAGTGCATTAACTATACATAACAGCATCAGAATTGATATAATCAAATAAGCCATTTCTTCCTTCATCTTTCCTGAAGCTACCTTACTATTGCAGGAAATGTCAAACAAGTATGAAGTAGCTGGGGGACAAAAGAAAAGGGGGACTCTGGTTTCGGTGCATTACAAATGACAGTTATTGAGTGGACGTAAGGAAATGAGGCTATTTATTCATGTGTTCCTGGCTTTGTCATGCTAATGAAATCAGGACCGCTTACTCTGATTTTTGGTCTACACAGTAGTACTTATTAATTTCAGGCTCCCATTGCTTGAGATGGGAGTGGTGTTCCTCCCACAGACCTACTCTAATTCCTCTCATTTTCTGCCTTTTGAATTCTCAAGCTCTCTCTCCCCATCTTCTCTTAATCTATCACTTCTGACATACACCCCTTGGGAATACATCCTTTCTGGCATCTTTACTGACCAGCTTAAGCAAAGTAACTCATGGCTAAAAATCTTCATATCAAAGATATTCTCAATAATTGTCCTTTCATGCCTTACCTGTATCGATCAAATATCCTAATTCATCTAACATCTAAACTTGAATCTGTCAAAATCCATCTTAAGTAGATTTCTCATATGCTCACCTTCCTAGCTTTCCTGTCCACTTTATTCGAAAGACATTCTTCCAATCCAAAGATCATCATCAACTTGCATCTCTTAACTTCACTATGCAGACACTCTCAGCTTAGGAGTGGCTCAACTGTCAGTTACCTCCTTTATTCACAATATATCTTCCTCCTTAGCTTTTCACTTCTTTATTGTATGCATTTTCCTCAAGGCACAATCATCCTGAATGATTTGTACTCTTAAGTCTTTCATCCAATGCTCCCCATGCCTCTCTGCTTGCCCTGTTTCAGACCAAGTAAACTGCCCTCTCTATGGCTTCTTTCAATACGTTCCTTTGCCTACTTTAGTTAAAAAAATTTAAAAGTTTCTTTAAATCACTGATGAAAAAGCAAGATATACTGAATGACCCTCTTAATTACTTTTCACACTACTCTAAAATGCTTTCCAAAATTGCTAATGCTTTACATAAATTTCAGTGGCAAATAAGAATATCAAATGTTCTGTTAAGACAACCAACCTATGAAAGCATGCATATCAAGGAAATCAAATAAAATTTCATTAACTTGCAGTAAATGGGTAAAACACTCAATTTTCTGTACATGTAAATGAATGTAATATCAAATAATTACGAGATAAAGCTAAATACAGATATAATGATAGTAATTTTTTGGCAAACTTTTTTGTACATCTTATCTTCAACAGTCTTCTTTTATACTTTCTATTGTCAGATACTATACAAAGCTTTCCTCTTATTCACTTGTAGGTTTTGTGAGAGAGAAAACACACACACACACACACTTGGCATACTTTACATTTTGAAATACAGGACAATGAATCTTGATATATTCTCCTGGATATCCTCAAGGACTGGTATCCCTACTCCCCTTATCTGCCAATGACATTACCAAGGTACAAAACCATGGGTACTATGGATGGCGTGAAGGAACTTCCCTGAATGGGATTACCAGACACTTCTATATTCCTACTGTATGCTTTTTGTTGTACGTCAACAAAATACACCTGAATGATAATTTTCATTTTATATGTCTGCAACTTCCCACATAAGCAAGGCAGCACCATGTACTGACAAAGAAATGTCTCATTCACTCAAAACCACACTCTAATTGTCATGTAAAATGCAATGAAACCAGAGCCCCACAGACCTTTCTGTATTTTCTCTTGACCATTTCATGTGTTCTGATTCAGCCCACTGACAACATCACTCCAATTCACCCTATCCTCTGCACACCTCACACACCCCTATTTGTCTAGGTCTTAAACTTCCAGCGCATCTTTCACTCCATCTTTCCACCTCCTCATTGGTTTCCCCACTTTCCTTATTCCCTCCACTTCAAACATGTATTTCCTCTAAGTCATCTCTCCATATGTTCAAACCACTTCAGCACAACTTCTTCAGCTCTCTCATACATACTCTTACAATCATACCTCTCTCATATCCTACTTTTTCTCATCGACCCTCTTCACTGCACATAATGTCCTCAAACATTTCATTTCCAACACATCCATCCTCTTCAAAAAGCTTCAATATGGTTCTGCATCAAAGGTTACTCAACAAGCATTTGATAAGGTTCTGCATCAAAAGGTTTCTATCAAAAGTTAAGTCACATGGTACTGATGTTGTTGTACTTCAGTGGATAGGCAATTAGTTGACTAGCTGTAACCAAGCTTCAGAGTAGCAAAATGTTACATGTGATGAGCCAAAGGGATGATCTTGGAACCGGTTCTCTTTCTCTCACATACCAATGATATTGATAATGAGCTGCATTGTACGATATCAGGATTTGCAGATGAAATCATGCTGAGAAATAAATTTACAAAAAATATTTTTTTTTATGTTGAATGTCTGCAGCTTCAAACTGACAGACAAATTGATGGGCTATGATCAAAGGTATCAAACGAATTACAACACAGGTATGTGGAAAGTTTTACATGACAGTACGAAAAACAAAAAGGTATGTTGCAAAAGGTAAATCAGGAAAATGACTTGAGTGAAATAATCTCTGGTGACCCAAAGCCAAGTAATAAGTGTGTATTAGTGGTACAAACAACAAACACCATTACAACACCAAAAAAAATCATGTGGAGTAACAGTGATCATTTCAAATTACATCAAACCCTGGGGTAGCAATGCTCTTTTGGCTGACTGTACATTAATGCTTTATCTCAAAGAATGTATGAAACAAAAAATTTCAGTAATATGGTAACTATATGAATACTCAAGAAGTGCAACTCATTGAAGTCTTACAGTTAAATCTGAGACATTCTTAGCTTACCTTTATTTACATCTGCACCTCTTTCACAGAGGAATTCCACCATTTCCTGAGTACCAAATGCTGAAGCCCAGTTGAGAAGAGTTTGGCCAACATCATCCATAAAATTCACCTCTATCCCCCCACTATCTATGGCATCTATAAGAGCATCTGTGTCTTTACTTCTAATACAGTCTATCAGCTGGCGATGTGTTTTCTCCCCTGGACTGTCCATTCTTCTGAGACCTGGCAGTCTGCTCGCAACAGCACTCATCCCAGATTTAGGCAGAGCCTTTCGCCCCTCACAAAGCAGCACTAGTAGCAAGTCCACCAAGCGCATGGTGTCCAGCACACAGCGCTCGTCTCCTTGGAGAGCTTTTTCGATGGCATCAGGCAATTCAGATCTCAAAAGATTCTGCAAGTAAACAGTTACTTACAAAATAAGTTATTCATAATATCTAATTTCTGCATAAAAGTTGATAATGATAAATAATAGTTCAAAATACTTTCCTATACCCAAAAGTATATTTCCTTACTCTAATTTGCCAGTCTGGGTGTCAGTTTCCAAGTGTAAAGCAGATATATCCATGTACTATGATAAATCACACAAGTCAATATGGATTCAATCACATACGGGATATTGATAACATTCCTTTTCTTTCTCTTACACTTGGAAGCTGCTTCCTACATTAGCAAGGCAGTGCCACAAACAGATGAAGAAAGGGCCTCATTCACTCGCATCCATTCTCAAGATGTCAAGTCTAATGCACCAAAACCACAGCCCCCTATCCACAACCAGGCCCCATGTACCTTTTCCTGGTTTTCCAACTGCTTCATATGTCTCATGACAGAATAACTCCCCCGGTATACCACATAACTCAAATTCACTCCATCCAGTGCACACCATTCACCTTCCTACACATTCAAGCCCCGATCACTCAAAATCTTTATCACTCCATCCTTCTATCTCAAATCTTGTTTCCCTTTTCTCCTTGTCCCAGTCACTTCTGACACAAATATCTTCTATGTCAAACTCTCCTCACTCATTCTCTCCATATGTTCAAAACATTTCAGAACACCTTCTTCTTTTACAACCAAACCTCTCTCTTACCCTACCATTACCAAATCAACCTTCCTCACACCACATATTGTCCTCAAATATATAATTTCCAACACATCCAACCTATTTCACACATCCTCATCACAGCACATGTATCCCATCCATACAACATCGCTGGGATTCATATCCCTTCAAAAAACCATCTTTGCCCTCTTGGAGAGAGATCTCTCTTTCCACACATTTCTCAATGCTTCCAGAACCTTCACCCCACAACCATACTATGACTCACCTCTACTACACAGATCCATTTGCCGCTACAGCCACTCCCAGTTATCTAAAACATCCTACTTCCTCTAAGTTTTCTCCATTCAAATTCACACCCAAATTAACCTGTCTCTCTGACCTACCAAAACTAATTAGCCTTACTTTTATTCATCTTCACTCTCAACTTCCTCTTTTCATGCTTTCCCAAATCCAAACACCAACGACTGCAGTCTCTCACTTAAATCTGCCACCAGTGCCATGCCAAAAGTGAACAACAACCAACTCAACTCCCATACCCTCCCCTCACCCTCTAGAGATTGCATATTTGCCTCTATCTCCAAGACCCTTGAATTTACCTTCCTCCCCACCCATCCATACATAATTAAACAGCCATGGTGACATCACACACCCCTGCCACAGACTCACCTTCACCTGCAAAACTCCTCCTCCTCTCTACCTACTTGCACACAGGCCTTACTTGCTTAATAAAAACTCCTCACTGTTTGCAAAGCCTTTCCTAGCATACCATACATTTACAGCACCTTCCTAAAAGCCTGAACATCAACCCTATCATATACTTTCTCCACACTCATAAGTGGCATACAATTCTTGGTTTCTCTCAGTATTTCTCACATACATTCTTCAAACCAGATGTTTGGTCCACAGATCTTCTAACACTACAGAAACCTCCCCAATCTAATCCTACATGCCACCTTGCTCTCAACTGCAACTCTACCACACAATAGTAACAGGTAAAATCTACAAACTTAAACCTCTGTAATTCGAACACTCACCTTTGTTCCCCTTGCCTTTATACAATGGCATAACACATCCATTCTGCAAATCCTCAGGCACCTCACCACCATCCATACATACACTGAAAATCCTAACTAATCAATTAACCAACAACACAGTCACCTCCTTTCTTAAGAAATTTCACTGCAATACCATCTGCTCCAACCACCTTGCCACATTTCATCTTTTGCAAGACTTTCCCCACTTCTTTCCTCTTCACCAAACCAACTGCCCTCATTTTCTCACTTTGCATATGCCCTAACCCAAACACCCTACACATGCCAACCTATCATCAAACAAATCTAACAATCCTTCAAAATACTCACTCCATCACCTCATTTCACATCATCACCTCCTGTTACCATTTTCTCATTTGCCCCCTTCAACTATATTCTCATTTGTTCTCATTTTTCTTACAGTACCAACATTCTTCCAAAACATATTCTCCGTAACGTTTGCAGATATTCACTCAGTCTAACACTCGTTTACCCTCTTTTTTGGCCCCTTGCACCTTACTTTTGACCTCCAGCCATCTTTTCTTGTAATTTCCCAATCTTATGCACTTTATAAAAATTCATTAACTGAGGCCTTACAAATAGCAGTAAGGCTGTAAACTGTCTTCCAATACTTGTGGCTTCACTCACTTCCCAAAACATCTTTCAGGTGATGCCTATCACATGCATTGGCAATATATCTACATATATCAGCAAAGATAAGGGATTAAGTTTAATACCTATGTATCTCTTGCATATGGCAAAAGGTGACTAACAAGTATGAGCAAAAGGCTGGATTTCCTCCTTTCTGTACTATAACTTTCTAACTATGCAAACAAAGATATTTTTCCTCAAAAAGTCCAGGCTAGGATATCTGAATGTGTGTGGAGGCAACAAGTATGAAAAGATGGGAGATAGGTATTTAATGAGAGAAATCTGAATGTTCTGGCTCTCAGTGAGAGGTTGATGTAAGAGAGGGGTAGTTTGGTTTGGCAATACTCATAAAGTTAAGCCCAGGATCAATATGAGTGAAGAAAGAGGTTGAACTTCTGATGCAGAATGAGCTGTGGGTCGTTATTATCCATGCAACAGTAAGGACAAAGCACAAACCTCCTCAGTGTGACTCCAAGACACAAAATATTGAGTCCAAATCCTGGCAAAATAACTTTTAAGAATTGTAAACCTAACTAAAACAGCTATGAAATAATATTAAACAAAAATCATTTATATTATCTGTTCCATACAATGGAAAGTACTAGGCACACCTACTTAAATGGTAGGAAGGAAAAAAAAGAAATTTATTCCACAGTGTGACAGAAGAAAGCACAGTATTTACATACTCTTTGCGGGGGAAAAAAAATTACATATGGCCTATACTAACAGGCACCCTAAAGGAGAGTGGGCAGAAGGTGGGCAGTCACAAAGTCCATCCCCGAACAACAAACAGTATTTCAAAGCCATTAATTACATATGGAAACTACCAAAAAATGTGTGTAGCTACTCAAAACAGATATATCATCTATGGCAACAGTAAAACAAATTTAAAATACTTACTAAAAACTAAAACTTAAATTATGCAGCATGAGTTCTGGTCACTAAGACTAGTATACTATGATTAACATCATTTTCCTATTCATATGAGTGAATGTTTTGTGACCTTTGGCAACTCACAATCATTACAGCAACCACAGTGGGGTCCTCATAGGCACCAGGTTTAAAATATCAATAGCCTGGACCCACATGAGAGGTGAAGTGAATGAAAAGTTAGATCCTACATGGAAAGTGTTAAAGAGTGTGAGAAACTGATATGGATTAGAATGAAAGTATAACATGAGAAGTGGGCAATTAATAGTGCTTATCCACCATGAAGTGAATGCAGTGAAGGAGGAATGCATACATTGGGTAAGCTAAGGTGTATCTATGCATCTGACAAATGTAAAAAGAAGATTTTATTATGTATGAACATGCTGAGATGGGTAGCCTTACCCTAGATATAGCTTAAACTGATTTTTGAGGACATATATCACTAGAGCTCAGCAAAACACTAAGATACTTTGTTGGTGTTTAGTTCTATTAGGCTGTGGGAGGCCAAAGACACAAAGGTATGTAACAACATCCTGGTTGGTCTGGTACAATTTGTATGCAATTATCCAAAACCTTCTCAAATTTCTCCACTATACAGCCCAGTGTTTCTAGTAACTCCAATCAACATGTTAAACTTCCCTGGGCCTGGGTGTTTAACCATCAGGCAGCAGTATTCCCTTCTTAGTTCAACCTCATGCATGAAAAGAAACACTTTTCCTTAATGAAACGATTGATTTACATGCAAAAGTATGAAAAATACACAAAAACATTATAAACTGGCCACATCACTGGTGTGCTGGAGTGCCAGGAAATGCAGGAGAGCCCTTCACCAGCATGTTTGGTGTGATCTTTCCTTAACTCACAACAGAAAGGGTGGACATAGAGGTTTGGATGGTTGGTTTCCTCATTTTTTGTCGCACTTTACAGTGATCTTTATGTCAAAAGTAGTTGCAACAGGGGAAGCGAAGTAACTGAGATGAAGACAGGAGGGTGGAGTAAAGAAGACTTTAAGGTATCAGGGTCTGACTGCTCACAGCACATATGGCAAGCATCTGATAAAAAGAAATGAAGCAATGTGGTTTATGTGAAGACAGCAAATCAAACAGATGAACCAGAGCATACCACAAAGAAACCATGGGATTTAGCTGTGTATAGTAGTCTCTGGTTCTTGTACACTGTACATGATAGCTAGAGACTGGATTGTGTGCAAGTAAGGCCTTTGTTCATTTGTTTCTAATGCTACCTTACTAAAGCTGGAAACACTATCATGTATGAAATACAGGTATGTTTATGTATTAATGTAAGTAGGTATACAGATAGCCAATCATCTGAGGTAAACCTATAGAATGAGGTCATTCAGTTTACTGTCTCAGTAAAAAATACTGTAACATATTTCCAGGTTCATACATATGTAATGCAACAGACCAACTGAAAGTGTACTTAACTTACATGAGTAATACTGGGTGAGCCTCTACAGAGTGTGGAGAGCAAAGAGATCACAGTCGAGACAGAGGCAGATGTCTTGGAGTTTTCTGGAGTGGCTGCAGGTGCTCCTGGGGCAGCAGCAGCAGCACCTGGAGTTGGCTGAGGTGCAGCACCTTAGAGAGTAATGGTTGTTACTCAAGCTTTTTATCAATCTTGCTCTTAATCAAAAAGAATCTAATACAATTATAAAAAAAAAAAATCCTAGGAGAAATTAAATTTGATTGTTAAAATATAAAAAAAAGAGAAAATAAAGAAAAGAATTGCTGAAGAAAGCTAATCTACAACATTACTTTTCCTTCAGAAACCAATGCAGAATATTCATCAATTACTACTAAAACATTAACTAAAGTACATAAATACAAATATGGCATTTCTACTCTTTTCTAGCCTGTCAAAGTAGGGCTGGAATTCCAATTCTACAATACCAATTTCCAAAATAGGTACACACCTATATGCACTCAATTCCTAGGAAAGAGGGACACTTGAAGAAAAGAAAAAAATAATTGTAAACGAAGTTAATATTTCATTATGATAGTAAAACAACTAGTTCTTCCCCATCAGCTGAAGTAGCACCAGCAACATCTACCCAAACAGACTACATACCTGCACCTATGTCCATGACCCTTGCATTCACCTCCCTCACCCCATCATCGATCAACAAATTACACTACCAAAAATACACAACCCAAATGCAAACCCAACTTAGCCTACGCCACATACCAATTTATCAATCGACTACAAAGGAAGGATGAACAGCTAGGTGAACTGAGGGCTGACAGGCACATGTCATGATACAGGTTCAATATTCTGGGAGTAAATTACATACAATCTCAAGTATCTAGTCTAGTTAAGGTATTGTTTTGGACAATTTTCACTGATAAGATAAGCAAGTCTCGATTTTACAAGCTACTACATTAATGCATAAATAATAATGACAGTACAGCTCAGTTCAGGAAAGCTACTTTGAAGTATAATACTTACCAGCTAAACGAGCTAAAAGATGTGTAACAAGGCAGTGCTTTGCGAGAGGGGCTGGATCCTGGGCACGCCGAGTGAAGCGGTCAGCCAGAGAGGCAAAGCAACGTAGAGCTCCATCTGCTACATGCTGATCCTAAAAGAATAAAGCTCTGTAAGTTCTCTAAAACACTCAACATATCAGCACTGGCAAAATGTATCAAAAAATTGCAATCCTTGAGAACATGCATGAGCATATTTTGGTTGTTCATGGATTTTAGAAATACAGAATATGTACTGTGTGGACTATAAACTGTAGTCAGGAAAAATTGTAATTAACTTTTTCTGGCATCCCAGACTCAATCTCTCCAGGTGTTTCTTCATATCAGTCTCTTACAAGCTCACTTACTACCCTCTTCTCACCCTTATGATTTTCTATTTCCCATACACCTCTATAAATCATCAACCTTGCCTCTGCCAAGTAAAGATCAGACATCCCTCCAGCTGCATCTCTCAGCATATTCACTTACAAAAGTCTCTCTTCTGTACACCTGTCAGTCAATCAGTTCAAATCCAATAATGCCCACTTGACATCTTCCCCACTTGCCTTGCAAACTTATACACTCTTTAAAAAGTAGGTATTCCTGTTAACTAGTCCTTTTTCAGCACACCACACCAAAAGCTGTTCATAAATTCTATTCATCTTACTGAATACCTGATGCCCCTCAATTATACCCAACTTCCACATTACCCCTTTTAACATTAAAACCACCATCAATAACACCCAGTCAACCAGCCCCTCATGGAGGACATCTGGTTTGACTGCAAAACAACTGCAACAACCAAGATTCCAATCTATGCAGGGTCAGCCCTAGGCAGTCCATTAATGCATTATCTGTAAGAATGCTAACTGCTACACCACTATACTTCCTGATACCCTATGAGTGAGGAAACATAATCAAAACTTTCCAATTTACACAAAAAACCAATTCCAGAATAGATGGCAACATAATGAACAATACACAAATCCCATTAGCATCAATTATCCATGTCAGAATTTAAGCACAATATTAAATAAATGTACAATTATCTTAATATCAGTAATAAACATATAAAAATATTCCTTGAATCAAGAACAGAGTTATAATCTTTGGACTAAATGCAGATCAGCTTTGACAAGAAAATACTGTACTAAAATGTAACCATACCTCATGTCTCAGTAGTGTAGAGAGGGATTCAACACATGGTGCTAGCCCTGAATCAGCAGGTTCCATTTTCCCACACAGCCGAGAAACAAGATGCATTGCAGAGTGCAATGTGTCTTTATGAACTAAGTGCCCATTATCTCTTATAAAAGACAGGACACAGTTCAAGCCACCTGCCTCAAACACTGCTCCAGCCTCACGTGTGCATATCAATTCCAGAACCTGTAAAAGAAGTTTTCACTTTCAACGGTTTACACACTAACATCAAATCACATATCAAGAAATTGGCCATTCCACCCTCAACAGACTATATCTCTCAACACCCCATCCATAAATAGATTAAGCAGCCATGGTGATATCACACACCCCAACTGCAAACACACCTTCATTTACAGCCTCTCCTCTCCACTTTCTCAAACACATGCCTACCCTCTTGATAAAAACTCTTTACTGCTTCTAATTCCTTTCCTCACATACAAAATATGTGTAGTCCCTTCCACATCTCTATCAATGCTCTCACGTGCTTTCCCCAGATCCATAAATGCCACGTGCCTTCTGTTTCTCTGAGTATTTCTCTCACACATTCTTCAAAACAAACACCTGATCCATACATCCTCTACCACTCCTGAAACCTCGTTGTATCACCTCAATCTGATGCTCAATGCAAGCATAGCACCCACACTCCCATCCTTTTCAGCTGTCTTCTATAATATGGCCAACAATCTTCCACCCTATCCCCAAACACACTTTACTAAAAAACAAACAAATGAATTGTGTGTTGTCCTGTATTACGCGAGACAGGAAGAAAATTAGTGCTTGTGAACTGAGTTCCAGAAACCCACATGTATATTAGGCAGAAAGGAAAGACAGCCATCTGGCCCAGAAAGGGGAAACACAACAGCTACAGCAATGCTGGATCACTGCACAGCTGTCACTAATGCCCCCAACATTCCGGCCATAGAACCTTCCTCATGAGCGCTTCCTTACCAATAACTACCTAAAATAATGAAGGAAAAAGAATTCTACCTCCGTATTCCCTGCATGTCGTAGAAGGCAACTAAGAGTGTCCTTCTGAACTTGCACCTGTGTTTGCCCGTCTTTTCCGTTTCTGTTTAAAAACCAAAACTTTTCCTTCTCCATGGAAA
>JAYMFT010197293.1:0-11748 GCA_038088735.1 Panulirus argus
TCAGTGAACATACTTGGTATTACTGTAACATCCACTTTTTCTTGGAAACCCCACATTACAGAAACAGCTAAGTCTGCCTCTAAGAAACTGGGTGTCATGTTTAGATGTCGAAACTTCTCTTCTAAATAGTTGCTCCGTTTATACAAGGGGTTGATTCGTCCTTATATGGTGTACTGCTTTCACATTTGGGGTGGTTCTATCTCTCTATTCTTACTTGACAGAGTTCAATTGAGAGCGATCTGACTAACAAACTGTCCCAGCTTAACTTCGAAACTTGACCCCCTTGCCCTACGCCACAGTGTTGGTTCACTTTCCCTCTTCTATAGGTATTGCTTTGGTTTTTGCTCCCTAGAGCTGGGTGCTTGTGTGTCCCCACCATTAGCTAGATCACACAATACTTGGAAGTTACTGCATCACATGATTATTGTGTGGGAATCGGCAACTCAAGGGTGGGCTGTTTTGATACCTGCTTCTTTCCCTACTCGTCGAATCTTTGCAACTCTCTACCTTTTCATATCTTTTCCAATAACTATAACCTGGTCTATTCCAAAATACAGGTCTTTCACTTCCTCCAAAATTTGTAAATACTCTCCCTTGTCTTTTCTTTTTCCGTTTCATAATTCTTTCTGTATTTCAATTAAGGGCCGGCCTTGATTTGGGCTTTTGTCCGTGACTGGAACTTTAGGGGGGGGAAAAAAGTCCCGCAAAAATACCGTACAATCTGGCTGCATTGCTACATTTCATGTTATACAAGACTTTCCCTAGCTTCTCTTCTCGCCAAACCACAATCTGTGACTCTCTCAGTTCACATACCTTCCTGACCCAAACACCCTACATCTACTACCCTTTCATCAAATATCATTCAACCGTCCTTCAAAATTCTCGTTCCATTTGCTCTTCAGGTTATCCCAACCTGTTACCACTTTCCCATTTTCTTCCTTCACTGATGTTCCCATTTGTTCTCTTGTTTTTTGCACACTATAAATTTCCTTCCAAAACATCTTATTTTCCCTGAAGTTTACTGATACTCATTTGCCCCTATTCTCATTTGCCCTCTTTTTCTACTCTTGCACCTTTCTCTTATACCTATCTCTAGTACATTACCCAATTATGTGCACTCCTTGCATATTCCAGTACTGCTTCCCTAAATGTGTCTCATTCCTCAACCGCTTCCCATGCTGTGTTAATGTCCGTCAGGCCCGCTATGACTTTGCTCACTAGCTTGTATTCAGAGGTGTCATACTTGCACTGCGGACACACGGTGAAAATACTGTGCGACAGACTCACTCGGAGTTTGTCTGTGCTCAAAGAATCGCTGCTACAGATCACCCTCACTTGTCTTCCTCGTTGCTCGCCTACCCACCGCCTGAAGTGCCTCCTCCAAGCTGAGGCTCACCCACCTGTCTTCATAGAATTTAGTGTCCACCACATTGCAGGTCCTCTGAACACAGCAGCTTCCATAGTGCACAGCATTGTTGTCCGACCACCTGTTAAGTTGTGCCCATGTGGTGACAGATCTCTTCCATGAAGTGAATGCAGCTGTAGTGAGCCCAGGTACACACTTGGCAGAGGCAACAGCCACAGAAGCCTTAGCATTGCCACAGTAACCCTCAGCCTCAGACATGGCCTGACACCTGAGGGTGTCTGCTGCTGTGGCTGCATTGTGGGAGGTGGTGTAAGGCCCAAGGCGCCACGTATGAGGTACAATGAAAGTAGGCAATCCATCCTCCCTTTATTATAAGGTAGCATCCTTTCACAGGAGAGGGAGTTGTTACCTCTAACCCTGTCTGACTCCTGCCTCCAACTGCCCAGCGAGTGTTCCAGTACTGCCAGCTGCCCCTCTGCCCAACTGTCGTACCACACACTAAACCCTACAAAATCTCACTTGATCAAAATGTCTTCTGACAATTCTATTATCACGCAGTTCTGTCTTGTATGAGACGAGTCCAGTTACTTCCAGTACAACACCTGGTACCCAACGAGTTCCCCTACCACTATAATTCTCCACAAACACTTCATCATTTACCCAAAGTTCCCTCATACGTCTGTTCTTGTCATGATATTTCTTTTGATCTTCTTGTTTCCTTTTTTTAAGTTTGGTCTCAATAGTTAAGGGATCCTTGTAGATTTCTACTGATTGACAAATCTCACAAGTTTCTACCATTTGTTCAATATCCCTATCAAGATTAAGCTACCAAACTACCCTGTTTCCCCCACATTATGCAACCTTCATCTGTACTAAGTTCTTCCCTATGCACATAAGATGATTTAGACTCTGGGTGCTGAGCATCTTTTGACTAACCATTCTTGACAAAAGACAGAACTTTAGCATTTACTAGGCCATGTGCAGTCCACCTGCTGATGTGTTTATCTGCAACTAATGAATCCTCAGTGTGCTGTAACAAAAATATGGTGTTCTTTTGGGAGTGATACTGATGCTGGTTTCTCTGCCAATGGTAACCTACTTGCACTGTCATGACCATTTCTAAATTTCAATTGGTAATCATAAGCAGCAAGTGAGATGGCCCAAATTTGAATTCTCGCTCTAGCCATACTGGGCAATGCCTTGTGTTCATGGTAAAGTTACACTTTAGGCTTGTGGTCTGTGACTAATGTGAATGATCATCCATACACTTATGAAAATGGCACACTCCAAACACTAATGCCAAACTTTCCATGTCAGTATGTTCATAATTTTTCTCGGCATCATTTAATGTGCATGAAGCAAGAGCTATAAGTTGTTCTGATCCATCTTCATTTTGGTGTGCTAACACTGCCCATACACCATTTGGTGATGCATCACGTGACAAAAAAAGAGGCCTATCTGGATCACAGTGTACGAAAACCTCTCTAGACAATAACATCTGCAGTGCCATATTACATGCAGCTTCTTGTGTCAACCAGTGCCATCATACCCACTTCCTTGACAACATGTACAATGGCACAAGCACTGAAGAGAGGTTTCAGAGGAATTTACCATAAAAATTTGTGTGTTGCCCTGAGTGCATCCACAGTTGCTTTTGCTTTATTCTCTGATACACAAATGCCCTTTGCATCAATTTTTTTTTCCCAAATTACTGACAATGTTTTGGAAAAACACACATTTCTCAAAATGCAGCTTCAAACCTTTTTCAATTAATCTCTCTTCCACTTTGGTCAAATTTGCTCTGTGTTCTGCATCATTGCTTCCTGGGATCAGAATGTAATCTGGATATACAACAACGCATGTAATATCTCTCAATGAATCATACATTATTCTATGAAAAATCCTATATGCACTCTTGATCCCATAAAGTGATTTGTTATACCTGAGCAACCCTTTGTGTGTTGATCCCATGAGGTACTTTGTTATACCTGAACAACCCTCTGTGTGTGTTTATCATACAATACTTCTTTGACTGTTCATCCAATAACATTTATTGAGAAGCACTGTTTAAGTCCAATTTTGAGAATGACTTACCACCTACCAAACTGGCCAGTAAGTCATTAATTTTGGGGGGATTGGGAAAGTGTCCTTCTTAGCCAACAGGTCTACTGTCACTTTAAAGTCTCCATAAACTCTAACTACTATCAGAGTAGCTCATTCTGAATTTTCCACTTTTTTTTTTTTTTTTTTTTTTTTTTTTTTTTTTTCACTAGCCTATCCAATTCTATGTCTGTAACATTAAAGAAAAAAGCAGTTGGCGATCTTTCAAAAATTTTGGCTTTACACTAGCATCTACATGATTTTTGGCCTTCCCCTCCAATGTACATGGGCAAACCTTCCTCAAATGTGCCTGCATACTTCATTTTTAAATCCTTCAAAAAACTTTACATTGCTATCCATTTTCTCCTGTACACTCAATAGTGAATTCTTCCAGTCAATCTGGAGTGTTTGCAACCAGTTCTTACCAAAAAGTTTTGTCCATCATCTTCTACTTGGTCTAATGGCAACTCAAATCCTCTGCCATGGTGTGTAACATGAGCTTTCATAACACCTTTCACTCTTAGTTTTTCTCCTGTGCATGACTTGAATATCACATCTTCTGTTAGTTTCTCTTGTCACATAGACTCTTATAAATTTATTCATTAATTATGGTAAAACTTGCACTTGTGTCTGTCTCCACATCTACCTTTTGCTCTTCAGCACTAATTCTACATATTGTTGAACACTTCCCCGTTGCACCTCACTCTTGTTTCCACTACTATAATATAGTATGGAATTGAATGCAAAATATTCCTCTTTACCTTTCTCAATTCATTTATTATTTTTTGATCTTCCTGGTTTTCTAAGTTTTCCACTTGATACATTTTACCTCCTCTTGGCAGTCCTCTTCTCCCTCTTGGTGGTCCTCCCCTTCTGGGCACTGTCCTCCCTTCTCTTGGTGAAGGCCCTTTCATGGGTGTGTTGTCTAGAGATGGCTTGAAACTGCTACCAGGGAATGCACATCCAATCTCCCTTCTCTCGCTCCAGTCCTGTTGCTGAGGCTGTTGACATTTACGTGAGAAAGGGCCTACTTGTTGGCAGTTTCAGCACCTCTTGTCTCTGGCCAACAGCTGTCAGGCTGATGACCATCACTGCATCTCCAACAGGGTGTGCCTTGTGTCACTGCATACAGGGATGATGGCTGTTTCACGTCTGACACGTCCTTCTGTGTTGCCTCTATTGTCACCGCCATATTGTAGATTTTTTTGCACAACAGAATCTCACCAGCGTTGGGCTCCAATGTCAGTAGGTTTGCTTGAATCTGTTCATCGTTGATACCTACAGTCAGCTGGTTGCACAACATTTGATCCTTTGGGTCCGTCATTAAAGAGCTGAAATTGCAGTGCTCCGTTAGTTCTTTCAAGGCACTCATATACTGAGCAACACTCTCTCCTGGTCGCTTGATTCTTTTATGGAATTTTGATATTGCTACTGTGTCTGACATCTTTGGCTCATGATGTTTAGATAGCAATTCATAGAGTTCTTCAAAAGTCACTTGTATAGGATATTTAGGCTTGCACAAATATCTCAGTAACTTGTATGGTTTAGGTCCTGCAGTTGCTATCAACACAGTTTTTCTTGACTGCATTGTTTATATCATCTGCCAAGAAATAATGTTGTTGATGCTCCTTGTACTCAGTCCAGGATTCAGTGTCTAGATCAGATTCACTTACATGACCAAATGGAGACAATGTTACTGTTTTTAGCAAGCCAACTGTAGAAATCACTCGACAGCGCCAACTAGTGATCTTTGTGGACACCATATTTTCCGCTTTTCATAAACATCCATAGGTTGTCCACCCTTACATCATACAGTTTTATCCTCGTTGCCACTATATGTAAAAATGAAAATAGTAGATTGGTTAAGGTAGTTTCAATTAAACACTTAAAAATCCAAAAATTAATTGCATTACCCTGGGAAAACTAGTAGCCACAGCAGTCGGTTATATTTTGGAAACAACCCAGTTGGGCCATAAAGAAAAGAACTCATTTCCTATAAAGTTATGACAGGATATGATTAAATTAGGCATTTCTTTGTATGTTCTTGGTGCATCCTTGTTGTGCAGGAAATGGCCAACATTTATGAAAAAAATGGAGAGAGAATATAGGGAAGTTTGAATCCAACTCATGTTTCAAAATGAAATGGATAATGCTGATGATAAACAGTTCTTTCACAGATGCAAAAACTGAGCAACCAGTGAATATGATAAGAAACTTGTTAGAAAAATAAAAGAAGTGTTTCTGTAGTACTAGAACTGGATGAATGGAATATCTTAAGTGATGAAACTGTGAATGCAGACTTACAGAAAGTTGAAATGATATATGACAGTAAAGAAAGTTGAAGAGATATGGCTCAGTGAAAGTACTGACCAGGGATGCATTACCACCTGAGTGAGAGGAGAAGTAATGACAACAACACAGTGAACCAGCACAGTAGTGGCTGTCATATTTCCCAACCTTGGCTTAAGTTACTTTTTTCTTTCTCTGTCTCACATACATATGGGTTGGTGACACTCATTCTACAAACTCAAACCTTCTCCCTGCCTTTCGTGAAACACTTGTTTACATGTAATTCACAGGATTCCTTATCATAAATCACAGGTTTTTATATCTCTTGGAACATACATATAAGAAAACTACCCACCTACCTGCTTCATGATGTAAGAGGCAGCAAATAGGAGCAGGAGTTGAGGGCTGGAAACACTCTCCTTGTATTGTCATTTTCTGAGAAATTGAACATGAGGAGCCAAGCAAGGAATGCTCCTCAAAGGCTCAGGGTAGGTGTGTATGAAAGTGTATGGTTGTAACCGGAATGAGAAAGGAGAGGTAGGTGTTTGTTAGGGGAGAGGAACTAAGCTCAATGGGAAGGAGGAAGAATGGTTTGGGAATATCCAAGATGTAAAGCCTGGGGCTAGTGTGATGGTGAAAGTAAAGAATAGAGTGATACTTACAAGGAAAGAATTTTGGGAATATGTTGAAGAATAGAGGTAAGTATGGATGTGATGTGGATGAGAATAAAAGTAGATTACAAGAGATGGATGACTGTCAGTGCTTATACACTTGGTAGTGAGAGGGATAAGGGATGTCGCTTTACTTTTCCTTTATTTTTTCATTCTGACAGTACTATAGCTGCCTCTCCCATAGACAAAGCACCTGTCTCTAGTTTCCGTTTCTCATCTAACTCCACCTTGGATGACTCTAACACTCCTTCACCCCTTGATGCTCCTATTACTAATCATATGCCTTTCCCCGTAATCTCTTTTATGACTGTCTTAAAAGCACTTCTTTCTCTGGAAACAAGCAAGGCTTATGGTCTTATGGTCTTAATGGCATCTCTCTCCATGTACTGAAAGAGTGCGCCTCTTGCACCTGTGCCTGCTCGTCTTTTCCATTTCTGTTTAAAAACCAAAACTTTTCCTTCTTGGAAGCATGCATTGATACATTCCATCCCTAAGAAGGGTGACCGTTCTGACCCCTTTAACTGTCGTCCTATTGCTTTGACATGTACCATTTCCAAAGTCTTTGAATCCCTCCTCAATTCCCATATCCATAGACACCTTGAAACTCATTCTTCTCTCTGACCACCAGTATGGCTTCCGTTAGGCGAGATTCACTGATGATATTCTTTCATCATGTCTTACTAATGTCTGGTCATCATCCCTGAAAGATTTTGGAAAGTCATGTACAGTTGCCCTTGACAAAGCTTTTCAAAGGTTGTGGCATCAGGGCCTCATCTCTAAGCTCCCCTCTTTTGGCTTCCCTGCCTCCCTTTGCTCCTTCATATCTAGCTTCCTCTCAGGCCTATCTTTCTCTGTGTTTGTTGATGAATCAGCCTCCCCCTTTTTCTCCATCAACCGAGGTGTCCTTCAAGGTTCTGTCCAGTCCCTTACACTTTTTCTCCTTTTTTCATCAATACCCTCTCCTCCACTCGTAAACATTGCATTCCTCCACATCCTTCAGTTCTGCTCTTTCTCACTTGATCTGTATCTCATCTTGCCCCATCTTTCTCAGTAGACTCAGACTTGGACAGGATATCTAAGTGGGTTAGACGAAATCTAGTTAGGTTTAATTCCTTCAAGTTCCAGTTTTTACCCATTTCTCTGTCGAAAACTCCTCTCAACTCTCATCTCTTCTTTAAGGGTTCTGTAATTCCACCTTTTGACTCAATGAACATACTTGGTATTACTGTTACATCCACTATTTTTTTTTTCTTTTTTAATAGAAAATCCACATTATGGCAATGCTAAGTCTGTCTCTAAGAAACTGGATGTCCTGTTTAGATGTCAAAACGTTATTTTCTCCTAAACAGTTTCTCCGTCTGCATCAAGGATTGATTTGTCCTTGTATGGAGTACTGCTCTCATGTCTAGGGATGGTTCTATCTCTGCGTCCTTACTTGACGAGAGTTGAGTCAAACGTGGTCCAGCTCATAAACTGTCTAAGGCAAACTTGACTCTTTTGCCCAACACTGCAATGTTGGTTCACTTTCCCTCTTCTATAGGTATTACTTTAATTTTTGCTCCTGAGAGCTCCTGAGAGCCGGCTGCTTTTATGCCTCCACCACTTGCTAGACCATGCTATATTCGGCAAACTGCTGCATCACATGATTACTGTGTGGCTGTCAGCAACTCAGGGTGGGCTGTTTTGATAACTGCTCCTTTCCCAACCCATTGAAGATTTGGAAATCTCTACCTTCTCATGTCTTTGCCATTATCTGTGACCTGGCACATTTTAAAAGACAGGTTTTTCACTTCCTTCAAAACTCATGAATATTTTCCATTGCCTTTTCTTTTTCCCCTTCATAATTTTCTCTATATTTCAATTAAGGCCCAGCTTTGATGTGGACTTTTGTCCATGACTGACTGGAAAAAAAAAATGGAATGAGCTGAATGAATGCTTCAACAGTTTTGATGAAAGGAATCAAATCTCAGTGGTGGGAGATTTTGATGCAAGATTGAGTGTTGTAGGGGGTGTGGGTCATCTATTGTAAATGTAAATAGTGAACAGCTTGTTGGGTTGTGTGCTGAAAAAAAGATTAGTGATTGGGTATCTGTTGCTGGTTGAAGATAAGGTATATACATAAGTAGACTTGGATGAGTGGGCATTATATACTGATTGACAAGCATGCAAATGAAAGACTGCTGGATGTCAGTGTGGTGAGAGGAGCAGCTTAAGGTATGTATGATCACTTCTTGGTGAAGACAAGTTTATAAGTTTGTAATGGCTTTAGGAAAAAGAGGAGGTGACATATATGGGAAGAAGGCTGTGAAGTGAGTAACCTTGGAAAGAGGTTTGCTTGTAGAGATGTGAAGACTGTTTGAGGGAAGAGTGGCATAAGATGAAAATAAATGATAGTAAGGTAGTGGAAATCAATGCTCACATGTGCAATTGAAAAATGTAGAAGGTGGGATGTCGGCTTATAAGAAAGGTTAGTGAGTGGTGGTGCTAGTAAAAGACAAATGAGAGTCATATGGGTAGTACCTACAAGAAGGGAGCACAAGTGATTGGAAGCTGTACGAGACAGAAAAGCAAGATATCAAGAGGAAGGTGCAGTGGCTAAAAAAGAAGACTAATGGGAAATGGGGTGAGAGAGTATTATCATACTTCATGAAGAGTAAGAAAATGTTTTGGAAGGAAGTGAATTGTGTCATGAGAACAAGAGAGCATATGGGAACATCAGTGAGGGGAGCAGATGGGGAAGTGATCACAGGCAAAGAAGAGATGGGGTGAGTATTTTGATGGCCTGTTTAATATGTTAGATGTTTGAGAGTCCTATATGGGTTGTCTGAAACAGTTTGGTATGTTGAGTGAGAGATGATGAATGGTTGGTGGAGAGGAGGTGGGTAAGTATATGAAAAGAAGTCGACAGCTAATAAGACTAAGATTAAGGTCATAAGGTTCAGCAGAGGGGTGAGACAGGTTGGCTTATGTATGACTTCAACAAGGAAGAACCTAGAGGAAATGGGGGGTCTTAGAGACCTGGGAGAAGGTATGGCAATAGATGTAACTATGGGAGCTGAGGTGAAGCATAAGATGGGAGAGTGACCAAAGGCCTAAGGGGCACTGAGGGACATGTAGAGAGATCACTTTCTGAGGGCAAAGGTGGATATTGCATTGTATAGTATCCTTGATGGTTTTCTGTATGCAATAAATGAAGAAATATGGAAGATGTTGGCTATGCTAGAAATGAAGTGCGTGAGGACAATATGTGTGGAAGATGCACATGTTAGATCTTATATCATTAGTGCAATTGTCAATAGAAAAATTTCTAATTCATCATTTAGACTGCTTCATATTAGGTTTGGTATTCTGTAATCTTTTGTGTGGACACTGAAGCTATAAACACACACAGTTCTTGATTTGTAGGGGAAATTCTTATGTTGACCCTATTCACTTTGGTTGTTTTACCCCAAAATTAGTTTAAGATTCTGACAGATGGTACATCTTTCTTTCTCACTGAATTTTTACGAGGCATAGATAGATTGAATTTTAATTTTTTACACTTTTACTTCATCAGTTTATGGTAACCTACTTCTGTCATTTTATGTCTTTTAATGTATTTTCTATAAGGTAACTGTAATTAAGATGAATTAATGTGTTTCTGTTCAACAGTCTTATCACCTGTGGTCTTCTTCAGGCACACTTTGCATTCCAAAACATCTCAAAGAATTCGTATATATGTGTCAAATACATAACCAAGATGGCTAGGTGAGTTTTTTGCTATATACATTATCTGTTTTTCGTTACACAAATGCAGTCCTTAACATATTTAAAAAAATCAAGATATGCAATGAATTTTGTTAATGTATTATCTTTAATACTCTTCTAGTATATAAGAGAGGGGCAGTTCATTTACATGCTACTTGTCAAGTCTAGTATGCTAAAGTGAAACATGGGTTTGCACACTTATGAGAGCATTTCTTACTTTGTCACACTGTGTTCTTAGTTTCTGTATGAGGCCTGACTGAAGTCTTTATTTGCACCTATCTCTTATAGAAAAGAAGCACCCCCAATGCACTGTCAGAAATCATTATTTTAGCCCTTATCAAGTTTAATCTGCATCTGAACATCTCTTCTTCAGTCTCCTTGGGTTTTTAGGTAGATTCATGTATATTTGCTTGATAAGCCATCCATTTAGCATATGTTTTGAATTGCTATACCATCATAACCCTTTCACTGCAGTGTTAGACTAAAGGTGAATGAGCTTCTGTTACCAATAAGTGCAAAATTCAATTTTGGGGCCACAGCCCAAATATTTTACCATAGTGTGATGGTTACAGTGTTCCCCATTTCTATAATCTCTCACAAGAAATCCCTCTGCACTGCTGTCTCGAGGCAACTCTGGGAAACATGAAAGTAAACAATGATCAGGTGGCTCACCAATGATGCCTCCAGATATGGTAGTGGCTGTCATGAGTGTAAGGCAAATGCTCAGAGCAAGAGTCTTTCCTGTGACTTTCAGAAGGTTTTGAATAATATAACCAACATTTCCAGTTCAAAAAGCCATCCTATGACACATTTGCTAAAAAGCAGGTGATATTGACACAGGACAAATTATAAAAGCCATGATAAGATTTGAAGATAAAGTCAGTTTTCAGCTTTCCACTGGTGCTGAAAACAGTTACAACCTGTGGTACTTCATCTCAAGCCAGGATTCAGACTCCCATCATTCTGGATGGTATAAAATGTGAAGATTTCAATAATTTTCAATTAGTCAAGAAGGGGAATGATAAATGAAAACTCTTTGTAAATGAGGAAAGTTTTTGTGATGACAGTACAGATGGATGCTAATCGTAATGGAATATTTATGGTTAAACCTGACTGGGATAATGTAGAATTTGCAACTAGTAGCATCTTGCCTTAGACAGATCAGAGTTTAAGGATTACATTATCGAAATAACACTTTTTTTTTTTTTTTTTTTTTTTTTTTTTTTTTTTTTCAAAAAAAAAAAAGAAAACTTGGTTGTGATCATGGTTGCAACCTACCAAGTGGTTGATAGATTATGCAGAAACATTATTCTGGGATGACTGTGATACTGATTGTTTCCAACTGTATAACATTAATAGAAAGTAGATTCCTAAAAGAGGTACATAGGAGGATATAAAGAAAGGTTTCAAAGGTGCAAGTTTGCCATTCAAATGTACTATCACACCCCATAAATTTGTAAACAGAAGAAAATGCCTTGTTGAGTACTTTTGAATTTCTTCCAGATGAAATTACCTTTATTTGTATTTTATGTTAACTGAGATGACTCAGACAACTGAGTTCCTAATCAAGGTCAT
>JAYMFT010197304.1:0-11747 GCA_038088735.1 Panulirus argus
TATATATATGTATATATATATATGTGTGTGTGTGTGTGTGTGTGTGTGTGTGTGTGTACACACATGCCTACCGTCCGTCACTCCCTGATCACGTGATGCCAAATGGTACTTTGAGACAGGCAAATCCCGTGGGCATTAGGCAGCTAACTACAGGCAACAACAGCCTGTACGTTCGTCTCTCCTTGACCATAACACACGAGAGACGGATCTACTGTACTCTCATAAAGTGTAAGTATACCTATGTCTAGTGCACTCCCCTAAATATATATAACCCAGTAACTGCTCTTAATATAATCATTCGTAAGATCATTCACGTTTTAGTTACACACAAAGCATGGAGCCATTTACGTACGTACATTCTCTAACGCGCTACGTCAGTCGAATTTATAATAATAACCTGCAAGCTTAAATGTGACCGTACGGAGTTAATAAGCTTTAAACTAGCCATCGTATTAGGGCATCTAACCTTTTAAGTCGCATTAAATTCTTTTTGTTCCGAAGACTCCACGGCAGGTAACCGAGGGACGGTAGGCATTAGGGCAGGGGGTGTGGGAGGTGGAGGATCCGTTTTCTACACTCTGTGGGAGGGGGGAGGGGGATTGGCTTCTTGGCTCGGTCCGTACACCTGCTGCGGGTTTTCATGCCGGGTTCCGAACCATCTCAAAACGTTTTATTGTAAGATCAGCTTACAGCGACTATCAAAGGGCATCATAGATACAAGATATACGCTCAAATGTCTTTCTTCATGGCGCTCATAACGGCATAAACGTTTATGTAACACATTCTCCGCTGCACGACAGAGGTATCCGATCGGCTGTCTTGTCTGGGTATTTGAACGACGACGGCAACCGTCTGCGTGGTGCGGACGCGACGTACGTGCACTTGAAGCGGACGCGTTGTCTTGACGCGCGCCTACACACACACACACACACACACACACACTTAGCTTCGCAAGACGTCATCTCCCGTCGGTACGCAATCTGTGCTTGACGTAATTTCCTTCACGTTCAGAGAGTATACCTGGAATTCAACACACTCTCTCAAAGCAAGAACAGCGCTCACGACATACACTACACCATCTTGGCTTTTTACGGTCGAACTCTTGAGCACGATGGCGCGACCCTAAAACAGGGTGGCATTACCCTAGACCATGACGGACGGCACGACCGTCGGGCGTGATGAACTGGCCTCTGACCTGACCGTTAAGGGGCGGGGCAAGGGGCCTGGCCGTTAAACCAACGGGCCATACCGTTGCCGTGCTTTATCAAAGCCGTACATGGGGCACGAGGGTCGTAAAGACGTGCTCGGTAGATTAAAATCAGGAATGCCCTTCAAGCTGAGCTTCTGAGCAATGCATCAAGTCGACCACACTTCGCAGCGAAGACCCGAGACCTCTCTCTCTATTCAGCGGCTCAGCGTCGAAGACACAGCTTAAGACTCGAAGTGCGCCT
Organism: Panulirus argus; assembly: GCA_038088735.1. Taxonomy (NCBI): domain Eukaryota; kingdom Metazoa; phylum Arthropoda; class Malacostraca; order Decapoda; family Palinuridae; genus Panulirus; species Panulirus argus. Next base: position 1,452 of record JAYMFT010197304.1, read on the forward strand.
TTCCGAACTCCCAAACCATTTCTTCCTTCCAGTTCAAGCACAAGAAATACCTAGGGCCCGTGTCAAGTGCATGAACATTTTATTGCAAGGAGCTGTTTCAAATCCTAACCCTCTTCCACTGTGATAATAATCCCATACGAGGAAAGAAAAAGAGCGAAAAGAAAACAGACCACTGAAAGACATGGTCAGCGTTAGGTTGAGGCTGGGAGGGTCCATGCGAGGCGGTGCGGGGGAGGGAGGGTGGCAAGAAGCAATGGGAGAGCCCCAGATTACGGGGAGGGCAGAGTATGGGGGAGGGGGGGCAACCGGGGGGGGGGGCCATCCCGACCCCCGCAGTAGTGCCGGCGGTGGACGGGAAGTACGCTGGTGGTCGTGGTGATACCCGAGACGACACAGCTTCAACCAGGACAGCTGGGTCGATAGGCTCGGGTACGACGCCCACAACGACAAACACACACACACACACACACACGAACGAGAGCACTCACAGGACGAGCGAGACAGCGAATAGACTACTCAGTTCGTATGGCATGATTTTTCCTAAAAAGCTGGGGCTAGGGCGTAACGCTCACAGCAGCAAAATCTTGAGTTATGAAACACGAGTCGTGCGAGTCAGTTGTTGACTTAATACGTGTACAACAGAGAAACTGCACGTTTGTGGAACGAATACCAGCAGCCCAAATGCCGGCTGACGCTGTGAGGCGAGACGGCATCTTGATCCAGGGAAGGGGAAACTTGACAGCCACTGCAGTGGTGCTGTCACACTGCGCCGCGCGCCGTCGCGATACCCAGGAGGGTAGTTAGCACCTCGGTGGTTGCCTGCAACCTTCTATCCATTATTTGAGAGAGAGAGAGAGAGAGAGAGAGAGAGAGAGAGAGAGAGAGAGAATGGGGAGACAGTGGACCGGTGTGTGAGAAGCACCATAAAAGAGGGGAAGAGGTGTTGCAACCCGCTGCCTCACCTGCATCTCCCGGGTTTATTATGTGACTCACCCCCACTTACCGCCGATGGCCTTCCCCCCTCCCCCCCCCCATCCCGACCACCACCACCATCATCCACCTGCCAGAGCATCCACCGCCTACTTTCATTGACCTGCCTACCCGTGGCGCAAGGTGGCGTCATGCCCTGGCCGCCGTCCGGAGGCCACATCGTACAATTACACGGACCACCTTCACTCAAAATATGTCCGGCCAGCCTAATCCGAGACAACGGCCACGCACAGATGCTCTAGTAATGCAACACTTTTCGCTCTCAATATACACCTTACGCGGGCAAGTCTCTGTCCCACCCCCCACCCCTACAGCCCGGTCTAGAGCCACCTTGCGGGCCAGTGCCGCTCTACTTCTGTAATCATTTCCCACAACAGGGGTGCTCCCACAACCGTGGCTGCTATTTACGATTACTATTTGTGAGTCTAACGTTCGTGTTGCCTCGTCTCTTAACTTTATAAATATGACCAATGCCTTAACTCCTTTGTATGTACAAACACACATTTTAAGTACACTAAATGCAGCCTGGAAATATATATATATATATATATATATATATATATATATATATATATATATATATATATATATACATTCTGTAGATACTGGACCAGTCACTTCGACTGGTTCATAGTGTTGGTTCATAGTGTTCAAAATTTCAATAAATACACGAAAAACACTTACAGACCCAGGGTATTTATATAATTTTCTCATATTTACGTTGGTCTTTTTTTTCATTTTTTTACGAATTCTTACAAAACAGTCTGACTAGCAGGGATCTGCTTTAAGTGCATCTTAACAAGCCAGGCCTTCCAAGCATTTCCATATGTAAATTATAACAAATCTTTCCCGTCTGTGTTCCTGTGAACAGTGTGTGACTTCTGACTTTCCCAGTGGTTTCGCTTCTAGACAAATTTACCAGCAATGTTAAAGTTAAGGAGTTCAAGGAACAATTAACTTCAAATCATTGTTCAAGTTCATCATCCACTGACGAGGAACAATGTTCAATTTCAACACTGTCCATGAAAGGACTATGTTCAAATATATCTTTAACCATTGAAGAACAATGTTAAAATTCATCATTAACCACTGAAGAACAATATTAAAATTCATCATTAACCACTGAAGAACAATGTTCAAATTTACCGCCCATTATACAAAAATGTTCAGACAACCATTAAAGACCAACGTTCAAATTCAACAGTGATTAAAAACGTTCTACGTTCACATTTCCTAAAAATCAACAACGAAAATAGTCCAAATTTATCAATGACTTTAAACATTACCGTTCATTCACTGCGCGGGTCCACGTATAGGTTTTGTCTGGCTGGTGCTTCTGGTATTCAAACTGAACTTTTCTCAGAAGAGGTGAGAAGAAGGTGGATGAGGTGTGGCAAGATGAGGCTTAAGCGAGGTGAGGCAAGGCGAGGTAAGATGAGGCAAGGCCATGGTGGGTTACATCATCGTTTTACTACAGCTAAGAACACTGCACTACAATTTCTACCATAAGCACATAATGTGAGTTTCATGACTCACGTAGAAGGCAGTAAACCCCACCATAAAACACAAGTGTTGTAGATTAACTCCATTTCTTTTAAGGATTCAATAACATCTGTAAGATATATCACAACTCACAATGCAATGTTCTCAGGAGCACAAAAATACAAAACGTAAACAAGGACAATGCTTAATAAATCTATTAATACAGCCAATAATCCAATCCTTAACTAAGTTAACATACAAAGTCTCAACAATAAAACTTACTTGTACGTATGATAAGATTCATGTAAAGGGACAAAATTTACAAGTCACAAATAATGCGGTTTTAAAACACCAACGCAGCACTAACTGGCATCTTTACAAATAACAGTCGCAGTTATTTCGTCAAATGTCACGCAATAAAAATATATGTAAGAATTAAAATCCAATACACAATGCAAAGGATTTGCTCCCATTTTCTTACTTCTGAGATAGGCTACCACAACTGAGCAGTTTGTTTTTATGACACTTTTCGGGTTATTTATATACAAGCTTTGAATTATCATTTCTTTCTTCTAAGGAGAATGAGGCATACCTCCAGGATGACATGGCTATAAGGGGGCGGGATAAGACTGACAGAGGGGAGCTGGCGAGGAATGTGGGTGTAGATAGGTAGGCTGTGTGTACAACGTACGAAACAGCTGGCATCCCAGGCTAGGCCCAAGGTCCTCCCGCTCTGTGTGAAGGCCACACGGACCTCCTACTCCCCTCCCTCCCCAACCCCCCACCCGTTACCGCTACTTGTATCCGATTCTCACAGTTCTGGCACACTCCCTCCCTCCTTCCCTCCCCCTCCTAAACCATACTGTACACTCTTTAAAAAAAAAATCCCGTAATTGTAACATAATTATTCACACTCTCGTCACAGTTAAATATAACCACGACTGCCCACCCTACAGACTTCAGGAATATATAAGGCATCGAGCAAGTCAGAGAGATTATCGAACTTCGGGCAGCCATCCCGCATCGCCCAGGCCTGAAATATTACCTTCCTGCCACCTCTTCACATTTCCATATATATATTTTTTCTTGTCCCATACAACTGCTGGTGTTCGCGTATCAAACCTTTATCGACGTAAATAACTACTTAATGCTGACTCTTACTTTTAAAATCCTCTTCGTGTTACTGTTACTTCCGAAGCATCCACTAGGTAACGCCAAATCAATTGCTATCACACACACCCTTGGCACCTACTCTACAGCACCAATATCATCACACGTACATAAATCAACTATAGCATCGCTATAGCGATATTCTTATACTCGCATCATACCAACATGTTAGTCATCAGTACTGGTACCATGTAAAAGATATATTTCAAGCATCCATGTCATTTCAAATTCATCAAACTCCTGGCATGTAGCTTTCATTATTACAAAATACCATGCGTATGGCATCATGCGAACGAACGAACAATCGTGTCAACAGTAATCCTCCTCTCACCCACCGTTAAGTCGATGAACATCACATTGAGACCAAGAGAGATGTAAAAGACCCCCGGGACTTCCTCAGACGAGTGTGCCAGGGATACATGATGCAGTGGCGGCCACCCAAGTTTGAGAAGATGTAAACACAGAAGTTAGCTGGGCTGGACCAATCAGACTACCTTGATGTGCAGCATGGAACATCAAGATGGAAGGAGGGTATAGCTGTATGGGAGATTTTCATATTCTCTTTCAAGTACACTGGATGTGTCCGAGACGCCATTTACACCCGAACCATGAGACCTGAACGGTAGAGCAGAGAGCGAACAGACTGACTGATTAATAGTTTCAAGGGAGGTCCGTTCGTCTCTTCACCGTAAAATTACGACTTTTCTTCCCATCGAATATCAACGTCAAAATAAATCACGACATGATGAGTGCATCAGTCACAGCCCCTGCTGGCGTATTGTTATACTTGTAAAACAAACCCTCGTGGCCTCCTGCACACATGACCTCACCAGGGAACTATTTTGGCCTGCAGGTGTCGAGTTACGGGGCAATTGTGTGGTACACTCGATCTGCTCCCTGCGTCGCGGACGAGACGAATCAGAAACACACGGTTTTTAACAAGAACGACTCGTGGTGGGTAATGTCTGTTATATCAGTGTCTGTCATGTACCTTCCCCTGTTACTGCTGTACCCATCACTTTTCGTCTCTGACTATTTCTCCTTGTCGGATTGTTCATTTATGTATACTGTCTTTACCTAATACATAAATGATACAAATCTGGATTATCCTTAACTTAGCACCCTGAAAGTTACTTGCACCCCCCAGAGTTCGTTTTGCCTAATCAATATGCAAATTTATACAATTTCCTGCACCAAACTCTAACCACTTCGTCACCCTCAACACGGGGTAACTTTGGTGTAAGTACGAAGTGCGTATCATATGTTATTCTCGAGTCATCGTGCAGACGCAAGTGTCAAAACACACACACACACAAACACAGGGGCGACGACATAATGTCCCGAATGAACCTCTGTAGCGACGGGACATAAAAATAGGGGATTTTTAGCGCTGAAAACTGATCTCTTTATTTGAGCTCTGAAGAGCGTGTGGCATGTGACAGGGCGAACCCGACGTGACAAAAAAGAAAAAAAAAAAGAGACGAGTCAATGTTGAAATAGAGGATTATAATAGGTAGGAATGTGCGAGTATGTGTGGCATGTGGGAGAAATAAGAGACATACGATGTGGAGTATATGATGACACTGATGTGGGAGAGATCGGTCGGTGGAATGTGGATGGTGGAGGGGCTTAATACAGACGAGAGTGGATAACATCCACTTGGAATGTTGGCGTCGAGATGCCAGATGGCTGTTTCACTGCCGGCGATACAGACATGAAAAATATACTCGAGGCAATAATAATACACACACACACACACACACATCAGTTGTTAGCGAGCCTATCTCGACCCTCGAGATTAACGACCGCCGAAAGATCTTCAATAATAGCACGCTAGCCAGAGGCGGGTATTTATAGTCGCCAGTCATCAATCAAAAGAGGCATTTCGAAAGGAGCGAATCCAGAGCGATACATTCCACTCTGTTGTACGTGGCCTGACCAGGGCTCTTTTGAACTCACAATCCTCTCATGAATAACAGAACGCCGCTGCTGCTCCTCCTCCAGCCCTCATGACCCCGGTGGAGAACCATACCCTCATCTCCCGTGAGGTTGAAAAGCCACAGATACATTTCTCCTCCTCCTCCTCCTGCAGGCCAACAGATGAAGCATCAGTTAACAATAACATCTCCAAAGGAATTCTAAAATGAAAATTGTTGACCGAGTTACTCTCGGAAGTAAAATTGTTGAAATCAGGCAATAGCTTGCACAACCCGGAGGAGTAAACGCTTATATCAACACAACTTTATTTCTCCCAACTGATCAAGACAACCAATGCAGTATTCTAAGGTTACAATAAACACTTCGTAAGGCCTTCGTTAATGTGCCCAGGAGATTACAGTTAACAAGATGATGGCGAAGGAAGGGTACTGCTATCAAAAACATTTCTCTCTTCCCTTTTTATTTTCCCTTCTATGTAATTCCTTAACATCACTAAACATTACGTTAAATTAAGCAGGGTTAAGTCCTGTACTATTACCATGTCTGAACCACATATCCAGTTGACCTGACACACAAAAAGGCACTCATAACAACGTTGGGAATGTAGTATATATACTGATGTGTGTGTGTGGGTGTGGGTCTATCCTTGACCCTCGGCTGAGACTAGATGAGGTCATTACTAACATTTAAATCTTACTTTTCACAACCACAGTAACAGGAGCTAAGATCAGGGACGGACATATGTAGCTAAGGACAAACACTCTTTGAGTTGAGGACAAGAAATGAGTTTCTTTACTAAGATGGTTAAAATCCAATCTCAGTGTAGACACACAGAGGAGGTAAAGAGAGGAGTATTCATACTGCGCACTCACAGTGAAAACGTTAAGGCACAGAGAAGTAAGAAATTTCAACTGGGTTATCTGTCGCCAAGTAGGTATAAGCGGTACTATAAAAAGTCATTTGTTACGACTTCCAGGATTGGAGGGAACAATACGGCGGGTCTGGTGACAGGAACACGAGCGAGGGCCGGACACATGGAAGTTTATCAACAGATAAGCACAACAGATACCATCTACAGGGTGAAGAAATTGGAGGGCTTTACAGTTCTGTACAATAATAACACGACCAGAGTCGGACGAACACAGGATGAGAAGTCGTAAACATTTTTCCTGATCGTTATTTTTCCCGTACCTCCCAAGTTACTTTAGGTATAAGTAGCCAGAATGACATAAATATCCTGCTGAGCCTTCATGCATCAAAAAATGAATATACAGAACAAAAAATACAAGCTATTCAATAAACCATGTACCATGAATATGACATCAAATAATAATAAAAATAATAATAATAATAATAATAATAATAATACTATCAGCTTGCACTGGGTATGGAGAGAAAAACCAAACCAAGCTGAGAGAGAGAAAGAGAGAGGAAGACGAAATAAAGACAAAAATCGAGAGTGTAGCAAATATCAGCCATGAGGGGAGGAGAACAAGCCGAGCAGCAGCCACAGAGGTGGGGAAAGGTCAAGGATGCTGATAACAGATATTGCCGAGAAAATATATAATGTCCGCGAAAATAAGAAAAAAAATAAGAATCGAAAAAAAAAATATCCAATGCCTACATTCCTGTGTTCAGGTCTGCAACAGGATTTCAATTTTATTTTTTTCCTTCAACGTCCCCGCGTTAGTAATGTTTCGGTGGGTAAATGGCAAAACAGACTTAGTCACCAAGCATTAATGTAAGTCACAGAGGCTTCCGTGATTCACAGAGCCTCCTGCAAGTCACATTCACAACAGTGAGTCCAGTAGGGCTTCAGTATGCCATGAATGAGTCACAGAGAGACTCCAGTGAGTCACAGGAAGGCTCCAGTGAGTCACAGAGAGACTTCAGTGAGTCACAAAAAGACTTCAGTAACTCACACACACACACACAGACTCTAGTGAGTTACACAAAGGCTCCAGTGAGTAAGCTTAATTGGGGGGATGCAGGAGGTGGGGGGTGGGGGGGCTAGGTGGAAGGGAGGGCCAGGAAGCGTTCAGTTGAGCCCTTCAACCTCACTCACCACACCTGCTACCGCACACACACACACACACCAATGGGCAAGAATTCAAAGTAACAGCTTGTTCTTCTCTTGGTCGCTGACACTACCACAGCCACTGACATTACCATGGATGTTAACATAGGATTCTATTCCATTAATGTGCAACGAACTGTCATGAACCACTTCCAGTTATTTCAGGAAACGCTGGACGTGGAAGGACAGAGGTCCTGAGGCACGCCAGGTCGAAGCTGTATCGAACTCTTTGTCTCCACAAACAGACAGACAGACACACACACACACACACACACACACACACACACGGGGGGGGGGGGTTCTATACAGTTTCAACAAAGCACGTACCGGCACACGAAGCCTCGAGTTCAAACACAAGGGATTCATTCTCGCTATTGATTCTCCTTTATTTTTTGAGCAAAAAAAATCTCGAAAAAAAAAATTACCTGATCCGGACTCAAGTGTTGATACAATGTAAATACTAGCATTGTTTGTCTAGACTCGAGGTTCGAGCGCTGAACGCCAGCATGTTTAGTAAACACAGATTATCTAACTTCATGTTGAATTTATTGGCCATCAACATAATGGTGCAGGAAGGCCGTTCAACCGGAGCCGTATCGTGGAAACATATCACCTATGACATGACGACTTGTTATGCTCTAATAGCAACGAGCAAATTACTATCCTTAAACCACAATAAACAGTTATGCAGGTGTGAAAACTAAGTAAGTTTTTATAAAACGAAAAAATATTCACAGACACACAGTAGTATGCAAATATACATATAAATGCCTAGAACTTTACGGATCCCTATAGTCACATCACGAAATCAATACTTGGCAACTTCCCTAACCGAGTTTGCCACTAAAAAATCCAAATGTATAGAAGCAATAACAGCTCAACCGAAAACCTAGAAATTCTCGAGTGTAAAAATATGCAAATATGTCCAAGTAAATGTTACAGGAAGTGACTAATAACTATTCCACAGAGCACAAAGAGCGCTTCTTCCAACGACAAGAGAACATGGCAACTGTCCCGGGCCACCGCGGCTCGACACACAATCAGAACAATTGAATAGACTTGAGGCCATGTTGAGTCCGCGCAGCTGAAGCACTCAACAGCTGACCAGAGGCACTCCCGAGGTTGGCCTGCCCCCCTTCAGCACGACGGTAAAACCCGCGGACAACGACGGTGCGAATCTCGAGCACGACAAGTACGACCCTTAGGCAAGACGGCTCATTTGAACCCCATGCATCGAACCGTCGTTCTTTAGGGGGGTTCGTACCGTCTTAACACAAAGGGTCATATCATGGCGCTCAAAAAGATTACTATTTCAGAGGTGTGGGAGTCAAGGTACATCACACCTGGGGATAACCCCTACCTGCTACTACCACAGAACAGTATCTAGCCCATTCAACACTTCCAAGCATCTCGTTTCTACACCGTTAACAAATGACAAAATCGAAATTACTTACTGACAGTCGATCGGGATAGAAAAGGGGCGGCTCTTCTTTCCCCTTACCGTATCACGCGTGAGCCGACAGCCACCGTGACGCCCCTCCACCACCAACCCCTTTCAGTCCGAGCCATATAAGGCGTACAACTGATCAGTTCACAGTCCTGACCACGTACGCCTTACGTTCTGAATTTCAGAGCCGACTAATCTGAAAGGAATGATTAAATGCAATTTTTTCTAGCCTAGCCCGTACAAATGCCAGATGTCACCTGCAGACCTCAACTGGTAACCATGCAAGTAATATCCAGAGAGATCAGTTAGAATGAGAAAATTATGAAGGCAGGATAAACGGCGTGCGTTCCCCAAACCAACCTTGGCAGACCGTTGAAACAATATTCTGTTCGGTTCAGCCGACGATAACGGCTAATTACATGACGCCGCATTAAGATATCGGCTAAATATCAAGTACAGACGTATAGGGAGACCTTGTGGAGTGATTTCAAATGAAATAATCACGGGAGACTCAGTCTCTGAAGCACAGCGAAGGAAAAATGAAACTGGGGATGACGCAATGGGTCACGGAGTTCTCGGAGGATTTAAAAGGACTGCAGCGTGCGCCGCCAGGGATTTAAACGCTCCAGCGTCGCGCCGAGATTTAAATGTCCACGCCGCGCTTGATTTAAACGGCCATAATAATTACATCATCGTTTCAAATATCTATAATAATTTTTTTTAGGGTGGAAGAAACCGCATCTTTTTTTTCTTTTTTTTCGACGCGGTTAAGGAGTGAAAGGAGTGGCGGAGGTGCCCAGGCCAGGCCAATCCCCCCCACCCAACCCCACCAACACAGAGTCAGAAGCAGGAGCCCCCAGGGGGCCACTACCTACCAAACAGGGCCATTTTATTACCCTGGTGAGTCACTGTGGCTGCGGCCCCCACAACCTGCCCTCTGGAGCGTCGTCCTTCTGGTGACGTCCGCTAAAACGTCGCCTCCTCAACCCACCCAAATACAACAAAATATGGCGCCTAATAAGGTACGGGCCAGCCTCACTTAGTGGTCCGCGCACCTCACACCTGACTCACACCCCGCCAGAGATGGTGGGCCCCTGTTACGGGTCAACACATCTTGGAAGACGATAGGTGACCTTTGCCAATGTCAAGACTTCCCAAGACTTCTCCAGCCATCATACTGTACAAATGAATA
>JAYMFT010197326.1:0-11747 GCA_038088735.1 Panulirus argus
ATGTGTAATGCACTGAAACCACAGCTCCCTTTCCACATCCAGGCCCCACAGACCTTTCTGTGGTTTACCCCAGATGCCTCATATGCCCTGGTTCAGCCCATTGACAGCACGTCGACCCCGGTATATATATATATATACATATATCCCCCCTCTCCACAATAAAACACTTTTGAATTTATCTTTGAACTCCTTATATATTTCATCATTATCCTCATAAAATCTTCTCTGTGAGTCCCTGAGCCTGATTAGTAGCTCTTTCACAAATAATTTGTTACTGATGAACTATTTTCATACCTCATTGCCATTTCCCATGTTAGCAAGGTAGCATCAGGAACACACGAAGAAAGGCTAAATCTGCTCAAATATATTCTCTAGCTGTCATGTGTAATACTCAAAACCACAACCAGGCCCCACAACCCTTTCCATGGTTTACCCTAGATGCTTTAAATATCCTGCGTCAGTCCACTGACAGCATGTTGACCCCTATATACGACATTGCTCCAGTTCACTCTGTCTCATGCATGCCTTTCACCTTCCTTCACGTCCAGGCTCCGATTGCTCAAACTCTTTTTCATTCCATCCTTCCATCTCCAATTTGGTATCTACGTTCTCCTTTTTCCCTCCACTTCTGAAATATATACCGCTTTGTCAACCTTTCCTCACTCATTCTCTATGTCCAAACTATTTCAACATACTCATTTAAGCTCTCTCAACCACACTCTTTCTATTGCCACACCTTTCTCTTACCCCTTCATTACTTGCTTGATCAAACCACTTTGCATCACATATCGTCCTCAAACATTTCATTACCAATACAAACACCCTCCTTTGCACAGTCTTATCTACAGCCCATGCCTCATATCCCATATAAGTTAGGACTACTATGCCTTTAAACATACTCATTTATTGCCCTCCCAGATAACAACCTTTCTTTCCATACATTCTTTGAAGCTCCCAGAAACTTCACCCCCTCAACTCACCCTCTGACTCATTTCCACTTCCATAGATCTATTCGCTGCCACGTCCATTCCTAGATATCTAAAAAACTTCACTTCTCCAATTTTTCTCCATTCAAACTCACCCCAACTAACTTGTCCCTCACCACTGTTAAACCTAATAACCTTGCTTTTATTCACATTCACTCTCAACTTCCTCCTTTCACACACTCTTCCAAACTCAGTCACCAACTTCTGTAATTTCCCACTCAAATCTGCCACCACTTCTGTATCATCAACAAATGACAACTGACTCACTTCCCAGGCCTTTTCATCCCCTACAGACTGCATACTCAACCCCTCTCAACAAGACTCTCACATTTACCTCCCTCATCACCATCCCTTCCATAAACAAATTAAACAACCAAGCAACTTTACACATCCTGCCACAGACCAACCTTCACTTGGAACCACTCACTCTCCACTCTTCCTACTCATACACATGCCTTACAACCTTGGTAAAAACTTCTTACTTCTCCTAGCAGGTTTCTCCCCACAATGTATATTCTCAAGACCTTCCACAAGGCATCTTTATCAACCCTATCATATGCTTTCTCCAGATCCATGAATATTACTCATAAAGCTGACCTTTTCTCTAAGTATTTCTCACACACATTCTTCAATGCAAACACCTAATCCACACATCCTCTACCACTTCTGTAACCACAATGCTCCTCCTAAAGTCTGATGCTCTGTACATGCTTTCACTCTGTCACTATCTTCCTATACAACTTATAAGGTACACTCAACAAACTTATACTTCTGTAGTTTGAACACTCATCTTTAACCCTCTTGCCTTTAACAATGGCACTATATATGCATTGTGCCAATCACTGGGTACCTACCATGATCAATACATTCATTGAATATTCTGACCTACCAACCAACAACACATTCACCCCCTTTCTTAACAAATTCAACAGCAATACCATTCTTCCACCTGCCTTGCCACATTTCATCCTTCGTAAGGCTTTCACCACCTCTTCTCTCTTTACCAAACCACTCTCCATAGCTCTCACTTCACATACCACCATGTCCCAAACACCCTACACTGCCACCTTATCATCAAACACATTCAATAGTCCTTCGAAATACTCACTCAACCTCCTCCTCACTTCATCACTGGCTATTACCACATCCCTTTATGCCCCATTCCCTGATGTTCCTATTTGTTTTTTTTTTCCCACATCATTAATCTCTTTCTAAAACATCTTATTCTTCCTAAAATTTACAGATACTCTCTCACCTCAACTCTAATCTGCCCTTTTTTCAACCCCTGTACCTTCCTCTCAACCTCCTACTGCTTTCTCTTATTTATTCCCTAATCATTTCCACCCTTCCCTGTAAGTACTACCCATACACCTCTTTATTCTGTTTCATTAACAACTATACTTCTTCATTTCACCACTCGTTACACTTTCTAGTCTGCCTGCCTCACACCTTTCTCATGCCACATGCATCTCTCACACACGCCAGCATTGCTTCCCTAAATACCTCCCATCCCTCACTCACTCCTCTTGCTTCAATTACTCTCATCTTTTGCCATTCTAAACTCAATTTCTCCAGGTATTTCTTCACATCAAGTCTCTTTTCCAAGCTCTTTTCTTTTTAGAAGGTTCCAGTCACGGACAAAAGTCCACATCAAGGCCGGGTCCCAATTGAAATATGGAGAGAATTAAGAAATGGAAAAAGAAAATACAAGGGAAAGTATTTACGAATATTTGAGAAAGTTAAAGACCTGTCTTTTGAATTGTGCCAGGTCACAATTATTGGGAAAGAATGAGATGGTAGAGAGTTTCAAAGCTTCAATATGTAGGAAAAGAAGCATGTATCAAAACGGCACACCCTTGAGTTGCCAATGGCCAAACAATAATCATGCGATGTAGCAGCTTGCCAAGTATTGCATGGTCTAGCTAGTAGTGGGGGCACACAAGCAGCCAGCTCTCGGGAGCAAAAACCAAAGTAATACCTATAAAAGAAGGAAAAAGAACCAACATTGTGGCATAGGGCATGGGGGTCAAGTCTAGAATTTAGCCTGGAACAGTATATAAGTCAGACCGCTTTCGACTCAACTCTGTCAAGTAAGGATACAGAGCTAGAACCACCCCAAATGGGAGAGCAGTACTCCATTCAAGGACAATTCAGTCCCTTGTATAAATGGAGCAACTGTTCAGAAAAGAAGTTATGGCATCTAAACAGGACACCCAGTTTCTTAGAGGTAGACTTATGTATTCCCATAATGTGGGGTTTCCTAGAAAGAGTGGATGTTAAAGCAATACCAAGTATGTTCATTGAGTCAAGAGGTGGAATTACAGAACCGTCAAAGGAGAGATGAGAGCTGTGAGGAGTTTTCACTAGAGAGATGGGTAGAAATTGGGTCATGTAGGCATTTAACTTAACTAGATTTTGTGTGCTGCACTGAGATATCATGTCCAAGTCTGAGTTTAGTGAGCAAGCTGTGTCAAGACGAGATGTAGGCTGAGTGTTAGAAGAGGGAGCAGAATTGAATTATATGGATGAATGCAGTGTTGACTCATCAGCATATGAGTGCATTGGAATGTTTGTGGAGGAGAGGAAATCGTTGAAAAAAAAAAAAAAAAAAAAAAAAAAAGAGAGAGAGAGAGAGAAAGTGTAGGAGACTTGACAGAACCTTGAGGGACACTGCTGTTGATAGAGAAAAGGGGGGAGGCTGATCCATCAACAACCAGAGAGATAGATTGGCCAGAGAGGTGGATAGATATAAAGGAGCAAAGTGAGGGAGGGAAGCCAAAAGAGAGGAGCCTAATTAGAGATGAGACCCCGATGCCACACCCTGTAGAAAGCCTTAGGTATGTCAAGGGCAACTACACTTGACGCCCCAAAATCTTTCAGGGATGATGACCAGACATTCGTAAGATAGGAAAGCATATCACCAGTGGATCTCGCCTTACGGAAGCCATACTGGTGATCAGGGAGGACCGTGATTTTCGAGGTGTTTAAGGATATGGGAGTTGAGGAGGGATTCAAAGACTTTGGAAATGGTAGATGTCAAAGCAATAGGACGATAGGATGGAATGTATCAAAGCATGTTTCCAAGGAGATGGAAAAGTTTTGAATTTTTAACAGAAATGGAACAAATGAGCAAGCACAGGCACAAGTTCAGAGGCACACTTTCACCACTTTCTTTTCACTGTTACTGTTTCCTCTTTTCCTAAAACATGTACATGTCTTCACCCTTGCTCTCACAAGATAGTGATCAGACATCCCACTGGCTGCCCCTCTCAGCACATTTACATCTAAAAGTCTCTTTGTTACATGCCTATCAATTAATATGTAATCCAATAATACCTGCTGGCCATTTTTCCTATCTAGATTCATATAATTGTGAATGTCCCTCTTTTTAGACCAGGTATTCTCAAACAAGTCCTTTTCCAGCACACAACTCCATAAGCTCTTCACCATTTCCATTAATAATACTGAATACCCCATGCCCCCTGTTATGTTACCAACTGCCACTTCACTGACAATTGTATTCAAATCACCCACCACTAATATCTGGTCTTGCATCAAAACTGACTCTCAGCTACTCCCAAAACACTTGCCGCTCATGATGTTCCTTCTCGTGGCGATGTGCATAAGCACTAATAACTACCCATCTCTCACCATCCACTTTCATTTTCACTGTCATCAGTCTAGAATTCACTTCCTTACACACTTTCACACACTCTTACAGCTCCTGCCTCAGAAGTAGTGCTATTTCTTCCTTAGCTCTTGTTTTCTCACCAATCCCTGAGTTTACTCCTGAAACATTTCCAAACAATTTTTCCCCTTTACCCTTGAGCTTTGTTTCACCCAAGAGCCAGAGCATCCAGGTTTCTTTCCTTAAACATACTACCTATCTCTCCTCTCTTCTTATCTTGGTTACATTTACACACATTTAGACAACTCAACCTCAGCCTTCAAGTGGGATGAGCACTCTCTGGTTGGCTCCTTCTTCTGTTCTATCTTTTATAAATTGAAATAAAAGAGGGGAGGGTTTCCAGCCCCACTCCAGTCCCCTTTGGTAGCCTTCTACAAAATGAAAGGAACACAGAGATGGATTTATTTCTTCCCTGTCCCTGGGAAAACTTTAATAGTTTTGGATTGTCTTTTGCTTATGCCAAGAGACTTTTTTACATATCTCTCTGCTCCTCCCACCTTACTTTGCAATCATCATTCCCTGCTCTCCTGTATCTTTCATATGCTGGCTGCAGTGTTCCTTATATCTCTTCCAAATATCACCTTAAACTCTCTCACTTCATGACATTTCTTGTTGAACCATATTCAGTTCCATTTTGTTTCTCCACCCCTACTGGCTATCACAGGTACCTATGCTCTAACCCCCTTATTCCAATGAAGTGCTTTTCTCCACACTGCTCTTCTATCTATCTATATTTCTATATCTCTGAAGCCAATTCCCTCCTGGAGCTTCCACCAAGGGGGTGGCCATGGCAAAAGAGTCTCCACTTATCCCTGTTCTTAACATGCCTCCTTTGCATATGCTATTCCAAGCATTCTTCCACCATTACTCTCCCTCCAGCATTCTCCCACTCTATTTGCCCATGTCACAGGTGGTCTTCCTCTCACACCAACCCCTTTAATTGTACAATCATACACTCTCCATGTAAACTCCCAATCTTGCAATCTTTCCACATGCCCAAACCACCTTAATGTATTACATTTCACCCACTCTTCCATTCCAAAATTTATTTCCTTTGCATTCCCTGCCATATTACATCTCTCATAAACCCTTCATTTCTGTCTTCATTCCATCTAGTCATACCATGTGGTCCAATCAAATAGCTCATTCCCACAGCCTGGATTCTTGACCTCTGTTTTGGCTGCATAGGTCTAGGTTGGGAGGACTATACTGTCCCTTTATCCTCTTCCATACTTACACCTCTACCCTTCATTATTCTATTAAGGGACCCAATGACTCTTCTACCCTGTACTGATCTCTCCCTCTATATCACCAATCTTATCCAAGACAGGTCCTAAATACTTAAATTTTTCCACCTACTTTTCACATGAAAATATATGGATGAAAAAAGTATTGAAAACAAAAGGACAGCTTTACTGAAAACAAAAGCACAGTTAATCAGGAAAAAATAAATTCAGACTGAACTTTAAATCCCAAATAGGAATAAATAGGGACAAACCGACACACAGGAATACCACAAGGAACCATGGTAATACAGCATTTTTTTTTTTTTTTTTTTTTAAGTGACAGTAAAATAATACCAAAGATATCATGGCTAGATGAAAATATTATTCAGAGGTGCTATGCAATCCTCACCAACATTAATCATAGTCACAAAAAATAGGCTGATAAATGCGGTTTATGCAAAAGAAAAAGCTAGATGCTATGCTGAACTGTATGAATGGTATTATGCCTATGTCCGCACAATAAACTCAATGTGCAGGAAACAAATAAGGGATGAATCATGTATTCCAATATATAAAGCAACAGAGAAAGCTTTAGAATCAACCCACAAAACTGTAAGACATGCAAGACAGCAACATGCTTGCAAAATATCAAGAATGAAATCAAACACAGACCAAGTATCTATCTATCTATATCTCTGACACTTGTTCCAACTGGAACTCCCTCAAAGGGGTGGCCACGGCAACAGTCTCCATAACTAAAGAACTCCAGTGCGGCTTCTTAGCCTTTAGTGCCTCACCCTTAACAGGCAGAGGGCAAGTCTAAAGCAGTGTTTGCAGAGCCTCCTATATATTGTTCCTACTGACTACTTCTATCTAATGCTCCAACCCACTACTACCTAATGTTTCTACCTAATGCTCCTACCTAAATGATCCTACCGACTCCTTCTATCTACTGCTCCTACCATTTTGCCAAAAGGAAGGGCTAGCGAATAGTGCTCACCACAAGAAAATCCAGAGTTACAAAAAATGAGCTGCACAAGTTAGATGTTTTCAAGTGTAACACATGACAAGGAGAGATTGTTTGTCTATGGACAGAATGCCAGTAATCCACATGTTAGTGAGGCAGAAAGAAAAGATAGAGGAGTGCAACTTGACAATCACTAAAGTGCTGGCTAACTAAGCAGATGTCACTAATCCTCCCAATACCCAAGAAGGTAGTATTGGTAATTTACCTCACAAAGATATGATACTGATACAATGTTCTCCTAAATACACATACACCATGGATAATCAACTTTCTTATGAAATTCAGAGTCAGATTCATTGTTTGTTGTGTAAGACACATTTCATTGTATGATGACTCACAGAACAGTTTCATTCTGTTGCAGTCATCAAATCCATACTCACAGTCCATGATCCAGAGCAGTTTTGACCACCAAGCAAACTATTTACTATCGATTTCAAATCCGATAATGATCCATACTTGATCTGGTGTGTAACCTTTCTACTCTATAATTTTCTGGAGTTCCATTTTCACATGTTCTGTAGCCTCTACACCAGCTGCTGTGGCCTCACATAACAGTCACATTTCTCAGACTGACACATCTGATAATATTATGAAGCCAGTCCTGCCTAACATTAAATTTATTTTCATCAATGGCTTAACTTCCTTCTCCATCAACCCCTCTTGAATTTGAGAGTTTTTCTTCTAATCATTCGCCCAGTTATAAGAAACGATGCGCCTGTATTTCTTGCTCCCGGGTTTTCAGGGCATCCTCCATCTTCATGTATGATGGCACCCTAAGATGCATTGCCATCTATGAAGTAAATGGATGAGAAATGGCTTTTCTGGTAGATTCACTTTTTTTCTTTACAGTGCAAATGCTGTTCTCATTAATATCATAAAATTGAGCAATGCTGAAGCTCCAGACCCATGATCAAGTTCATTCAATATCTTGATAAGGTTCACTTGTACTAGAAGTAATCAGTGGCCACACAGTCATAGTGATGATTAGTTCAAGCAGGTAGTGTAAAAGAGTGGCAAGCAATGCATCCTTACTCTTTGAATGCTTACAGAAAACTGATGTGGTGGGCAATGTGGAATGCACAGCATCAGTACCCCGGGGCCTGCAACCAACTGGGCTTGTGTTAAATCACAACAGCTCATGTAAAAAAAAAAAAAAAAAAAAAAAAAAAAAAAAAAAAAAAAAAATTTAAGCCCCTCCACTATATCAAGATGGTTATATCAAATTGCACCATATCATGATAATCCTGTATTTCTATGCTGCAGTGTGTAAAGACAAGGACAAGTGTAGATGAGGTATTATCTCCCCTATTCTCTTTTACTCTATTACATGGTAAAGCACAAAGTTTTCCTGTATACTTTCAGGGACTTCGTATCTCCATAACTCAGCAAGTGCAGTCTAGTTGAGAGGAGTGACCAATGTGTGCTGAAATTATTTAAAATCATGTAGAGAATGAGAGAAGAAATAATGAGCAAGAGGGTCTAAGAGTTAAAAGTAGGGAGGGGGAGTACCTGCAAGTTCCTAAGACAAACTTTTGCCAAAAATGGCAAAGCTAGCACATAGGGCTCACTGCATGTTTTGCATGATGAATAATGCTATTTATCTCTACTGTCATTTGCATTATAAGATTATCTAGTCTGGGTTCATCTGGAACTGATTTCAATTACATGCCAAGTTTTCTTTAAATGTTTCTGCAGTTTTTCCATGCATGTTTCCTATTTCTTCTGGTAGTATAATGTACAGAGGTCCCTTGCCAACCACTTGGGTTATGTTCCAGAAAGACCCCTACAGTTGATAAAACCATGGATGGCAAGGTGCAGGGCCTATGAGAAATGGGAGCTTAGGGGCAATGACCCTGAGATACATACCTTAAAACCAATAATGAACACTTCAAGGTAAAAATAAGCAAGGTTTACTCAAAAAACATCGTGCTTATGCTATAAAAGTACCAAGAAATGATGTTTACTAATACAACAGCAGTTTGTCATCACTGATGCTCCTTTAAAAACCAGCCAGGTATGCCACACAAAAGACTATCTCAACATTTGCCCAAACAACAAAGCCTGGTATGACACTCCTCCTGCTCCTCCCTAAAATGCTGGACTTCTGGGCTGAGTACAAACAGACCATGGCCACTTCACACATGTCTAACGCATGGATAAAAATTTGAATGTGCCATGGAAAACCATGGATACTCAAAACTTGATACAGTGGTTCACAATGGTATACATTAGTCTAACTGTATACTTAAAACCATGGTAGGCAAGGGATCTCTGTACAGCCATTAAAGTTTCTGGGTAGGGCTCTCATATATCATTTTCTGATTTATTTTTGATATGCTCCATGATATTCTTGAAGATTCCATAACTCTGATCTTCCTTTCTTTCTGGTTTGAATATATTTTCCTTTATACTTTAAATTTGTTCCCATGAGTAGATTATCATCAATCTTTTTCTTCTTTCTTGGCTATATAGTTTAATTTCTTTCAGCCTTTCATGAAAATTCATATGTTTCATTCTCTAGATTTTGTTTTAGGAGTGCTTTTGAATTCATTCTAACTTGTTTATTTCTAACTGTTTGCTGATGACCATAAGTCATGGCAGAGTTTGATTTTACTTCTTTTGTATACACTTTACAATAAGTTCAATACTTCACACTTCACATTCTCTTGTGAAAGTTTTCGAAATCATACTACTTAATAATGTTCGATGAATTCTAGTGTCTCATTCACGATGACATATATTCTACATTAGTTTCACTTCCTATTGCTTCCTCAGTTGAGCCTTTATATGGTGTCATTATTGTATTCTCACTTGTTCCACAACTTTTCTGCCCAAGTTCATCTTCAACATGTTCCAACAGGTTCACTTCTGCCCATTCATATATTTCATCTATGTGTTTTTGCATCTCTAGCTGATCAGCTTGTGATGTAATCATCTCGCTTACCCTAGTGTCATCAGCACTATGATTTAATTTGATTTCCTGTACCTCTCTGTTGATGTCTACTATCATCGTTTTAAAGGGAACTAAAGCTAATACCATTCCTTAGAGTACCCTGGAAAGAATATCTTCTCAGTTAGCTTGGATTCTGTTTTCTACTAAAATACTCTGAACTTTCTGTTAATAAAATCAAAATTCTGTTGTTTGCTTTGCAAAATTGAAAAAAACCATATCCATTCTCTTCC
Organism: Panulirus argus; assembly: GCA_038088735.1. NCBI lineage: Eukaryota > Metazoa > Arthropoda > Malacostraca > Decapoda > Palinuridae > Panulirus > Panulirus argus. Next base: position 10,111 of record JAYMFT010197326.1, read on the forward strand.
CTTGCATTATATTTTCATATTGCATTTTGCATCCTATTTCCTGATATAGATCCATGTCGATATTCATTTCTCTCAATATTTTTGGTCAGATGTTCTAATTTGTGTCCTTCTATCTTTCTTTCTGACTTTTATTATAAGAGAAGTTAAGCTAGCTACCCTGTACTGCTTAGATAATATCTTGAATCATTATTTGGGTATTAGTTAAACATGCCATTTTGTGAATTACTGCAGTTTTGCTTTCATTCAGACTTCATCAGTAAAATAATTGGTTTTACTATGGCTACTCTTGTTTTCCTGAGGAAAATGGTCAGGATTCCATCTGGTGCCATCGCTGAATTTCTGCTGAGTGTATTCTCATTATGTTAGTTAAATACTTCATAATTCTTGTTATATTTTGTGATAAAAACTGATTTGTATTATTCAATTAACATCCTGCATCCTTCCTTGTAGTCATTTTCATTCTTTTCCCACAAGATAAAGGGTCCAATTTCTGATTTCTTGTTTTTTCTTTTTCTCATGTACGTGAATGGTAATATTGGGATCTTTCCCAAGTTTTCTATTACCCTCTCTTCATTTACTCTGTTTTCTTCTATTTGACTTTAATTATTTCCAAATCATCATTCTATATTTCCTCATCAACCTCTTTGAATTTTGCTTCTCATGTCAAAATATGCATTCTAAAGAAGACCCAGAAGGAGACAAAAGGAGGCTTTGGTGTATCAGGGCCTGAACTTTAAGAGAGTGAGTAGTATTCAGTTGCCTGCAGAAGTTTCACTGCACTCCTCCATAGCAGTCTTATAAATTCCAACACATCCATCTCCTCTGCACATCCTCATCTATAGCCCATGTCTCACATCTATAAAGCATTGTTGCAACCAATATACCTTCAAATATGCCCATTTTCACCCATCCACATAATCAACTCTCTTTACACACAATGTGGTTTCAGGAGCAGCAGTGGATGTGTGGATCAGGTGTTTTGTACTGAATAATGTTTGTAAGAAATACTTACAGAAGCAGAAGGAAGAGTATATGGCATTTATGGATCTGAAGAAATCACATAATAGGGTTCAGAGAGATGCTTTGTGGAAAGTGTTACAAATATATGGTGTCAGATGAAAGCTATTAGAAACAGTGAAGAGTTTTTATCAAGATGGTAAAGTGTGTATACCAGTAAACAGATAGGAGGGTGAGTGTTTCTGGTTGAACGTGGGTCTATGGCAGTGGTGTCTAATGTCACCAAAGCTGTTTGACTTCTTTATACATGGGGTGGTGAGGGTGGTAAATATAAGAATCTTGGAAAGAGTGACAAGTATGAAGTCTGTAGGGCATGCAGGGGGAAGGGGTCCTGAGAAGTGAATTAGTAATTGCTTCCTGATGGCATGGAACTGGTAGCAGATATGAGTGAGAACTACAGAAATTGGTGGATGAGTTTGGGAGAGTGTATGAAAGGAGAAAGTTGACAGTAAATATGAATGAAAAAAGTTATTAGGTTTAGCAGTGGAAACAGACAGGTTAGTTGAAGTATGAATCTAAATGGGCAAAACTTGGGGGAAGTGCAGTGTTTTACATACTTGGGTGTTGATGTATGAGAGAGAGAGAGAGAGAGAGAGAGGGGGGGGGGGAGAGGATTGAGG
>JAYMFT010197337.1:0-25626 GCA_038088735.1 Panulirus argus
CCTCAACCCTGCTGAACCTAATAACCTTGCTCTTTTTCACATTTACTCTCAACTTTCTCCTTTCACACACTTTTCCATACTCAGTCACTAACTTCTGCAGTTTCTCACTTGAATCAGCCACCAGTGCTGTATCATCGGCGAACAACAACTGACTCATTTCCCAGGTCCTTTCCTCCCCAACAGACTGCATACACACCCCTCTCTCCAGAACTCTAGCATTTACCTCCCTAACCACCCCATCCATAAACAAATTAAAGAACCATGGGGACATCACACACCCCTGACATAGACCAACCTTCACTGGGAACCAGTCACTCTCTTCTTTTCATACTCATACACATGCCTTACACCCTTGATAAAAACTTCTCACTGCTTCCAGCAGTTTTTCTCCCACATCATACATAGTCGTATATACTTATACAAATACATACTCATATATACATATGTACATATTCATACATGTTTGCTGTCGTCCATTTCTCTTACCACCCTGCCCCACAGGAAACACCACAAGTGCATGAAAGAAAAGAGAAAATAACATATACATTTTCTTCTCCCCACACCTTATAGCTGTCCCCTTTGTCAGTGATGTAGCACCAGGAAACAGACAAAGAAAGGCCACATCTGCTTAGATCCATACATGAGCTGTTGTATATAATGCACTGAAACTAGAGCTCTTTGCCCACATCCAGGACCCAACAGGCCTTTCCCTGGTTTACCTTAGTTTTTTCACATGCCTTGGTTCATTCCATTTAGAGCACATTGACCCCAGTATACCACATTATTCCAATTCTCTGTTCCATGTATACCTTTCACCCTGATTCATGTTTTGGCTCTGATCACTCAAAATCTTTTTTGCTCCATCCTTCCATCTCCAGTTTTGTCTCCTTGTTCCCTCCACTTTTGTCAACCCTTTCTCACGCATTTTCTCCATATGTCCAAATAATTTCATCACACCCTCTTCTCTCTTAACTACACTCTTTTTATTAGCACACATCTCTCTTACCCTTTTATTACTTACTTGATCAAACCACCTCACACCTTATATTGTCCTCAAACATTTCATTCCAATACATCAACCCTCCTCTGCACAACCATATCTATAGCCCATGACATTGTTATTTTTACTAGTATGGTGAAGCACTTAGAGACCTTTAGACTGCCTGAACCAAGAAAATAAGTAAGTAAGGAAATTGGTCCAAGTTAGTTGAGACAGCTGAACACTAAAGGCAATTAAGTCATACCTGCTTATCACACACTACAGGTGTTCATTTTACCCTTCTTTTCAATTTCATATTAGCCACAATGGAGTCAGATATGGGAAAACAAGACCAGGCATTTGTGAGAAGATCAACAAAAAGGAAGCAAGAGGAAAGGTTAAAACATATAACACCAGAAAACAAAATTTTGGAGTTGTTGGTTGAAATGATAAAATACCAGGATCATAGATTAATGGAACAAGAGGTGGTAATAATGAAACTCAAAAATTAGTTTACAGATCATGTAAGGTGTCATGGAAAGAGAGAGGAACTAAGGGAATTAGAAATCAAGATAAATGATCTTGAGCACAGATTGGTATCAGTTGAAGGGGTTGATAAAGCATGAAACCAAGGGAATGAAGGTAGAATGATTAAAGAGTAGGAGAGGTCAAAAGGGGCTATTTTAGATGTTCAAGAGGCTCTGTACTTTTCTGAAATTCTCATCAAACCAACTATAGATTTTCCAAACTGTTCTCTCTCTAACTGTACTTACTATTCTATAAACAGCTTCATTCAGAGCCCTTATGTATCATGTGCATAGCTCACAAGGTAATTCATTACCCATAGACTTGAATGCTATTATTATGTTTGCTGGCAGACAGTTGGTGTTCTTAACTGCTCTCTTAAGGTGGGACTCTCGGAACAGGTTAGGGACAGTATCAACACCCAAGTCTGTATATCATACACAGATTCCTGCACTATGTTTCCAGTTAGATGATAATCACAGCAAAGCATTCTTTTACCTTGACCCATTTTCATTATTTTACATTTACTTGTGTTGGACTTCATGTATCAGACCATGTATCAGACCAGTCAACTTTGGAGTTTGTCAAGGTTCCCGAGTAAGTTGATGTAATCCTCCATGCTTTTCATTTCCCTTATGACCTTTATGTCATCTGGAAACCTTATTAAGGTTGATTTACTTAAATCTAAAAGAATGATTGTCCCAGAACAGAACCCTAAGGCACTCCATTAATGACCTTGACTAGTTTTTGAGTAAGCTCCTCAGGCATGCATCCTTTGTTTCCTTATGCTTTCATAATCTTCAATCCAAGGAAGGAGTTTCCCTTTTGTTCCTGCTCAGTGATCCAGCTTTTTAATCATTTTCCAATGTGGTACAGTGTTATATGTTCTCTGACAATCTAAATACAAATCATTGACCCATTACTCCCTCTTATAAAAGACAGAGCTTACACTTGCAGAACTTCAATGTGTTTATTACGCATGACCTTTTCCCTAAGGTTATGTTCTCTCTCAGTTAGGTGATTTCTCCTCCGGAAGATGTTATCCATTTGCTCTCTAATTCTCTTTTACAGAACCTTACAGACCACACACATTTGTGAGACTGGTCTGTAGTTCAATACTTGTTCCCTTTCTCTTTTCTTATAGATATGCATGACGTTTGGCCTTTTGCACTCTCCTACCTCTTTACCTTGCTCCAGTGACATCGTGAACAGTATTTCAAGGTTTATCTAGCATATCTAAATGCATCTTCAGCACATATGGTTAAATTTCATGAGGACTGTAAATTTTATATGGCTTAAGACATTTTAACTATTTTGTCAGTGCCTGTTCTAGTCATTTCAGTGTTTTCTAAGCCTACATATCAACTTCATTTCACTTGTGATAGGGCTAGATTCATTTCCTCACATATCCTTACACTATCCTGTACAATAACTCCCGCTGAACCCCTTACCCTGATTAGCTGCTCTATAACTTGACAGAATATTCCTGATGAATTTGTAGAAATTTTGGATTTTTTTTGCCACATTATTCTCTTCAAAGTTTCAGTTCCTCCTGCCTCATCGTGCAATACTTATTCCTTGCACTCTTTTACCTTGCAGAAGTTGGTTGACTGGAGCTTCACCACTGCACATCTTGAAGCTCCTTTGTTTTTTCATTTCTTTTTATTAAAAAAGTCTTTCCTCTATGTTAAAATTCCCTCCATATTTAGGGCTAGAGGTACTCATATTCTTACTCTAATGTAAATTTCACAAAATCTCTCCCCAAAATGCCATGGTTACTGGCTACTGAACTCCATTTCCCAGTCAGTACTACTATAGAAATTGTGGAGGTATTTGTAGATCTCATGACTTTGAATGTTTGCAACTTGAGCATGTAGGTGGGTGAAAGGCTAGCAAGGTATAGAGTGAATTGAAGCAATGTGGTTTACAGGGTTGATATACTGCCAGTGCACTGAACCAGGGCATATGAAGCAGCTGGCAGAAACCACAGAAAAGTCTGAAGGGTCAGGTTGTGGATATAGAGGAGTGGTTTCGGTGCAATACACTTGATAGATGGAGAATGGATGTGTGAGAATGAGGCCTTGTCTTTGTCTGTTCCTGGCACTACCTCACTACTGCAGGGAACCGTGTACAGACCTCTTAGTAAAGAAGTATTAATAGTTACACAGTTGTTGCTAATGATTTCTCACCTCTTAGAGTTGTAATACTGAAAGTTGTTAAAAATTGTTCATGAAAGGTATTTGATTAGTAGGTCAATTAGAATATGATGTATTGTTTAAGTGCCTCCTAAAAAAAATAGATAATGAAATTTCCTGTTTGATTAACATAATATAACATCAGTTTAACAAAGTATCATCCACAGCATTCCACAGAGAATTTCAGAACACAAAATATGAAAACTTGAATTAATGATTTGCTCTCAAGTCATCTTAGATTATTTTCACAGTTTTATTTCTTGCAAAAGTTCTCATTACAGCTTATGGGAAGATACATGTGTAAATTCAGTGTTATTCTATTATTTCAGGTCGATTGATTTTGACAGTGTTGATAACCGACTCTACTGGACAGATATTAGTGTCAAGTCCATATCTCGTGCCTTTATGAATGGTTCCCAGATGGAGCCTGTTGTAGAGTTTGGACTTGCATATCCAGAGGGTATGGCTGTTGATTGGTTAGCTCGCAACATTTACTGGACAGACATGGGTAACAATAGGTAATGAAATTTCTCACTTGTTAAGACTTATAGTTCATGATGATAATGAGTGGTTCCAGGTGAATGTTGGTCTGTGGCAGGGTTGTGTGGTGTCACCATGCTTGTTTAATTTGTTTATGGATGGCATGGTGAGTGAGGTAATGTACAAGGATCATGTATATAGTGCCAGTTTGACCTAGTCAGTTATAATTATTTTGTTTTTCTTGTGAACAAGGTGTTCAGATTTGTTTTGAAGTAGGAATTATTTAAAGACTGATGCATTAGATTTGTTATTCTTTGATTACAGGATTGAAGTTGCACGCTTGGATGGAACGTCTCGACGTGTTCTCCTGTGGCAAAATATAGCTAGTCCAAAATCCGTGGCTCTTGATCCAAGCCAAGGCTTTATGTACTGGTAAGAAATGTATTTTAGTGACCATGTTTTATCTTGGATGATTGTACTCCAGTGCAAAAACTAAGGATGTTGCATCTGTAATGTACATGTATTATTTTTAATTATATTTTCCTTTTGTGTTGGCTCACCTGCAAGCTAATGAGAATCATCTATGATAGCTAGGGATTTGCAGCTTCCAACTCCCTTCCCCCTTCATTCTTGTTAGGTTTTAGCTTCCCACCCTTCATGAACTACCCAAACAGCAGTCACAGGAATAACTCATTCTAGCGCCTCTGCTCATTCGGCTGCCAGTTGGCAATAATGCCGTCATCTTGCCATTTGCCAAACTGCCAGGCTGACCATCTCATAATTCCCTGAATTGCCAAATTTACTGTTTGTAGTTATGGTCATAGAATAAAGAAAAATCTTTTATCAGAAAAATATTCTTTGTTAACAAAGTGGAATTCAGAGGCCTCCTTCTATCCATGGGAAGCTGGAGGTAAAATGTCAGCCCTAGGAGGAGACCTGGTAGAGACTGCTGGAGAAACTGACTCCTGATGGCCTGTAGTAAGACTTTTTAAAAGGTTGTTGTCCAGAGTATAGGGCACTATCTGTTACTTGTTATGGTAAGTCAGCAAGCTTAAGTATGAGTGAACTTGGAAAAATCAGTTCTTCTTTTATGTCAAGAGGCCATGTGGTGGCTAGAATGCTCTACACCCATTCTATTTAGCAATTAGCAAGTTTGGTAATAAGTGGAAAATGAAGAGATAAACAGTTAACTTCATGAATAGAGTGCATAACTTTCATGAAGAATGCTGTATAACATTCTGGCTTCATCCTGCCTCAAGCGTAACTCAGGTTGATGAAAGTGCTGACTCTTTTGCTTCCTTTGTCTGCTGCCAGTGTACTAGCCTTACTCAACTGTTTCAATGATAGGTATTTTTTGTTTCATCTAAGGTGGTTTATGAGTGTTATTTACAGGGACCTCTCTGGTTGTTGGCTGCCTACCAAGTGCTACCTACTGCATTACTCATATTAGCATTTAGATAATCTGTCACTAATACCTGGTCTCTTGTATCAAAACTGCTGACAAACTCCCTCAGCTGCTCCCAAAGCACTTGTCCCTCTTCATCATCATCTTTTGGCCAGATGTTTAAGTACAAGTGATCATCATCCCTTGTAATCCACTTTAATTTTAACTCTCATCAGTTTAAAGCTCACATTCTTACACTCTTTTATACTGGGTGCTGCTGATTAAGTGTGTCAGCAGTTTTGCTGCTAGAGATTAGATAATTGTAATTGGGAATATAGCTGAGGGTATAATTTGGGGACATGGGGCATGAGGCGGATGGGAATGGTAGAAAGCTTGTATATTGGAAAAGGACTGGTTATTGAAAATTCCGGGTTTTAAAAGACACGTACTTATGGGTGAGAAGGAAAGATGTTAAAAGGGTACTATTGGATTACATGTGTGATGTGTATGCAAAAGAGAGAGACTTGCATTTAGAGTTGTTTAGAGGGACAGCTTGTGGGATGTCTGATTATTACATGTTGAAGGCAAGGGTAAGATTTGTAAATGTTTTCAGAAAAGAGGGAATGATATGAGTGAGAAGAGGGTTGTGAACATTAGTGAGCTTGGAAAAGAGACATGTGAAGAAATATCTGAAAGGATTGGGTGTAGAATGACTGAAGCTGAGAGAATAAATGAAGCAGGGTTAGTGGATGAGGAAAGGAAGATATTTAAAGAAGCATTGCTGGCATGTGTGAAAAGTGTGTGGCATGGGAAGGTAAGAAAGGTTAGTGAGTGGTGGGATAAAATAAAGTTGGGCTGGTGAAAAAGGTGAGTGTTGGGATGACAAAGTAAAGTTGTTTGTAAAAGAGAAAAGATGTGTTTGTGGATGGTACTTTTTTTTTTCCAGTCACAGACAGAAGTCTACATCAAGGCTGGGCCTTAATTGAAATATAGAGAGGTCATTGAAAAAGAAAAAGAAGAAACAAAGAAAAGTATTTACAAAGCTTAGAGGAAGTGAAAAGCTGTCTTATATTTAAAAGTCCCAGGTCTTAGTTTTTGGGAAAGGCATGAGAAGGTTGAGAGTTCCAAAGTTTCGAGGTGTAGAGAAAGAAACAGTTATCAAGATGGCCCACCCTTCAGTTGCCAACGGCCACACTGTAATCATGTAACACAGCAGCTAGCCAAATATTTAGTGGTTTAACTCTTGGGAGCAAAAACCAAAGTAATACCTATAAAAGAGGGAAAGTGAACCAACACTGTGGCATAGGGCAAGTGGGTCAAATTTTGCAGTTGATATGTTGGACCACTTTTGATTTGACTCTGTCTGGTAAGGATGCTGAGCTAGAACCACCACAGATTTAAGAACAGTACTCCATACAAGGAAGGATCAGTACTTTGTATAAATGAAGCAACCAATTGGAAGAAAAGAAATTATGGCATCATTTCAGGACTCCCAGTTTCTTAATGGCAGACTTAGCTATTTCCATAATGTGGGGTTTCTGAGATAGTGGATATTATGGTAATACCAAGTATGTTCATTGATTCAAGAGGTTTAATTACAGAGAAGTCGAAGGAGTGAGGAAATTTGAGGAATTTTCAATAGAGAGATGGGCAGAAACTGGAGTTTGGAGGCATTGACTTTACTTGATTTCGTCTCCCTCACTGAGCTATCCTGTCCAAGTCTAAGTTTATTGAGAATTTTATGTTGAGACAAGATACAGATTGGGTGAGAGAAAGAGCAAAATTGAAGGATGTTGAGGACTACTGTGTTGTGTCATCAGTGTATGAGTACATTTGGTTATTTGTAGAAGGCAATCATATATGAAAAGGAGAAAAAGTGTAGGAAACAGCACAGAACCTTGAGGGACTCTGATGTTGATGGAGGAAGGGGAAGAAGCTGAACAACAATCATGGAAATAGATCAGAGAGAGAGAAAACTAGCTATTAGTGAGTAAAGTGAGGGAGGGAAGACACAACAGTGGGGCTTAGAGATAAGACCCCGATGACACACTCTGTTGAAAGCTATGTATATATCAAGGACGACTGCATAGGATTCCCCAAAATCTTTAAGGGGTGATGACCAGACATTAGTAAGAAAGGAAAGAATACCAGATGTGGATCTCATCTTACTGATGATCAGAGAGAAGACTGTGCAATTCATGATGTTCTAAGATATTGGAGTTGAGGAGGGATTCAGAGACTATGGAAATATGTGTCAGAGCAACAGGATGATAGTTGAAGGGGTAAGAACAATATTGGGATAGGATTTACCAGTGCATGCTTCCAAAAAGAAGGAAAAGTTCTGGTATCTAAACAGAAGCAGAACAGATAAGCAAGCAGAGGGGCATGTTCAGAGGCACACTTTCTTAGTATATGGGGATGGAAGCTATCTGGTCCATAAGCTTTGCTTATGTCCAGAGAGAAAGGCATTTTATGGACACATCTGAAAGAAATAACAGGAAGGGTCATAGGATTAGTAAGAGGATTACCAACGGTGAAGGAATGATAGTCATTCTTGATAGAGTTAGAGGAGAGATGAGAACCAAAGAAAGTTGCTTTGTCTACGGTAGAGACAGCTATAGTACCTTCAGAATGGAAAAGTGAAGGAAAGATAGAGTGACGGAAGTTGATAATGATGTCCTTTGCTAAAGGCCAGAAAGACATATCACTGTATGAGGAGGAGAGGTTTTTGCACTTCCTTTGAATAAAGGAATGCTTTGCTTCATTGATAACGTTTTTGCAATGCTTACGGGCAGTGATGAATGTTGAAAAGGAGTTGGAGGAGGAAAGAGAATTTTTCCAAGCTCGATATGTCTGGTCTCTTGCCTAAATGGCCTCAGAACAGAAATGGTTGAACCATGGTCTGGAAGAAGAGGTAGTCTTGGAGGAAGAGGGGATGGATACTTCTATTTCTGCATCAATAACCTTTTAGTATGTGCTTTGTGGAGACAGAAGCATCACCATATAAGAAACAGTAATTCACCCGAGGAAAGTCACCAAAGAATTTTTATCGTAAGTTATTCCAGAAAGTTTTGTGGAAGTGCCAACATTGTGTTTAGATAGGGCTGCTGGAGGGGAAGGTGCTATTAAAATAGATACTTTTTTGAGAATGTGGTCAGATGAACCAATGGGGGTGAGATTGTGCAGATGTGGCATAAAGGATTAGAGCTGAAAAACAGATCTAGAATATTAGGAAAGTAGTCTCAGCAGTGAGTAATATGGGTAAGATGGTTGATAATTTGCTTTAGATCATTGAGAATGGAGACTGTGAGGGCTTCAATCCCTTAACATTGATATAGAAGGAATTCAACCATTTCCTATGGTGGAAGTTGAAATTCCCTTAGGTAGAGGATCTTGGCTTGTGGATGACAGGATGTCAAAACCTCATTACAGGAGTTTAGATAGTCAGAGAGATAAAAGATCTGTAGCATTAGGAGAGCAGTAGGCTAAATAAAGGAAAATAGTGGTAATTGGGAGACATACCTTGGGCCAGCTAACATCAGAGTCTGGGAACTCAAGATCCTTAAGGCATGCCATGGTGTGTCTGTATTGCAATAAGCACTGACACTACCTTTGAACAGAATTATATGAGAACATTGTTGGGAGATTTGAAGTGAGAGATTGATAGAAAGTAGTATGATGAAGAGAGAAGAGGTGGATTGATAGAAAGTAGTATGATGAAGAGAGAAGAGGTGGAGTCAGTGTGAATAAAAGTAAGGTTGCGAGGGACAGGTTAGTTGGGGGTCAAGTTTGAACGGAATATTTTAGATATCTGGGATGGTGTATGCCAGGAAACATCAAGTGCAGACATGAGTGCAGAAAAAGACAGCCACTGATTCTGGTTTGGAAGGAGAGGGAGAAAGTGGAGGTGAGGAAACTTCAAGCACAGAGAGGAGTACAGAAAGATAGACATTGACTCAGGTATGGTAGGAGAGGGAAAGAGAGAAAGTGGAAACCAGAAAACTCACTCAGACCTGGCTGTAGTTATGCAGAGTGTGAGATGTGATGCAATGGAAAAAAAAATCATGGGGAGCACAGAGTCAGTAGGTATTATGTAAGGGAATTTGCATGTATGGTATGTCATAATTGGCATATCATACTGAGGGAAATGTAAACTTTAAACACCTCAAAAATATGTTTGATTTGGTGATTTTGAGGAAGAAGGCATATTCTAGCACCCAGAATTATGCAGATTGTCATTAGTGTTGAGGTGCTGCCTGAATAAGTACTTTAAGGATTATCACATGTCAGTGACACTAAGACATATCCCTCATGCCAGTCACTATACATGTCCTTTTTTTAGACTGAGACATTTTGCCAAACAGAGGCAAGGAAGAACTGCTTGAGATAGGAATGATACTGGTCTCCCTCTACAAAATGATAAAGGATCTGAAAGCACTCTAGTGCTAGTTCTTTGCACAAGGAAGAGGATTCGGGAGAGTTGCTTTCAGAGAACATTTCACCTTAAAGATACATGAAGTTCATGAGGGCCTTGGACAAATACCTACGAAGTTTGCTACACCAGCAAGGCTCTGGGGACTATGTGGGCTTGTGGGATGTGGCTTCTAACAGCTTGGTTGACTAGTGGCCAAACCCAGCAATCTGGGCCTAACCTGTGCTGAGGTGATAAAAGAGCCTGAAGATTACATTGGTAAGGATCAGGTCATCCTTTGCTATGGAGAGCACTGACTCTGGCACTGCAACTAATTACAAGGAACAGTGTTAGGTAGAGTCACTTTAAGAGAACAGTTAGCCTTAAAGAAAAAAGTTGAACCTTCGTTCTCATTTAATTTTGACGGTCAGTACAGGCTTCCCTAACATGGGGACCGTTTGTTACCTGAAGGGTCCCATAAGTTAAGTATTAATTCACCGTGATCTTGGTTTTGAGTTGGGATCAGAATTTTCTATTCCACAATCATCTGTCTGAAGGAGAAGCATGTTTAATGCCAATAACCCCTCACAGAGTTTAGACAGTCTCTTCCTCTCTGTTTTCTAAGATAGAGCTGAAAATCCGAAGTTTGTTAAATCCTTTTTGGGAGTAGACAAAAGCTATTCCTTGCCTTTCTAAGATAGAGCTGAAAATCCGAAGTTTGTTAAATCCTTTTTGGGAGTAGACAAAAGCTATTCCTTGACCTTTTAGTTTTCCTAATAGTTTTTGGTTGACCTTGAAATGCTTAAGAAGCCTTGAGGATATGGAATCTCTCATTGAAATGTTGAAACCTGTCTAACTGTACCCACACATTCTGGAAAGTGTTCTCAAACTCACTGCAGGTATTTTTGCCATATGTCAGTAGGTTAGAGCTTAGTGTGCATGCCTTCAAGAATATATGATGAGATTTAGCCAAGATGCTCACTGCACTTTTTGCTTGATGTATAAGGCTTTTCTTATCAGCTACCACCAGCATTACATAGTTATTGATTTTTAGTTCATCTAGGACTGATTTTAACCATATGTCAAGTTTTCTTGTAAATGTGTCTGTAGTTCCATGCATGTTTCTAACTTCTCACGGCAATACATTGAATAATTGCTCTAGATTCCTGACTGGACTGTCATATGTTTTTGTTTGATTTATTTTTGACATTTTCATGGTATTCTTGAAGACTTACCAACTCTTAATCTTTCCTGTTGAGAGGCTTGAGGTTTTATCGCATTTTCACTTATACACCTCTGTATTTTGCCATGTGTAAATTATCATTTATTGTTGTCTTGTTCTTTCTAAGCTATTTAGCTGCAGTTCTTTCAACCTCTCATAGTAGTTCATATGTTCCATTGCCTCAGTCTTGATTATGAAGTGCTTCTGAATACCCTCTAATATGTTTATGTCCATTTCGTTGGTAACCATACAGCATACAGTATTCAGTTTTGCTTCTTATATATACAAAACATTTTCTATTAAGTCTCTTTTTGCAGGTTAATATCTTGTGCAAAGTGAAATATGGAAGTGTTGTACTTGTATTAATGTGTGAAGTACATTTTTTGCTTTACCACACTAAAAAATCGAGTTAAGGATTTGTGTCCAAAATGAGAAGGTTTGCCCAAAATCCACAGTATAGAATTTGGAAAATTAACAATGCTAGAAAAAGAATAGAATTTGAAATTAGTTTGATTTATATTCAATATATTTTTCCCTCATCTCTGGGGATAGGGGAGAAAGAATACTTCCCATGTGTTCCCTACGTGTCGTAGAAGGCATATTAAAGGGATGGGAATGATGGGTAGGAAATCCTCCCCTCCAGGTTTACGTTTCCAAAAGAAAGAACAGAGAAGGGGGCCAAGTGAGGATTTTCCCTCTTTTATGCTCAGGCTTTTGTCCTTGACACAACCTTGCTAAAAAAAAAAAAAAAAAAAAAAAAAAAAAAAAAAAAAAAAACTGCCCTTTTTTTTTTTTTTTTTTTTTTTTTTCTTTTTTTTCCAGGTCTGAATGGGGAGATGAGCAAAGCATATCACATGCTCATCTAGATGCTTCACAGCCGTCCATCATTGTTACAAAGTTGGGCCGTGCAAATGGCCTTACCATCGACTTTAAAGATAGCCGTCTCTATTGGACAGATATTGACAGCTTTAGAATTGAGAGCAGTGATTTGAATGGCTACAATAGAGAGGTAAGAACATCTTTGAAAATTTTTACACCCAATTGCATTTTCCAATTTAGTGAGGTGGGATTAGGAATAAACTCCTGCACGCATTCATTGTATATCTGTCATATACATAATGTGCCTAAACCAGAGTCTGTTATCATTAGCCAATCCCCACATACTATTCCTAGGTTTACCCTCATTGCTTCATACACTTTGTTTTAGCCCACTGACAGTGCCATGACATCCATGTACCACATCTTTCCAGCCCGGTCTGTCTAGTGCAAGCTTTTTTCATCTATCTGTCTTTCTATCTATCTATCTATCTATCTATCTATCTATCTATGTATATCTCTAATGCCTGTTCCAATTGGAACTCTCACTAAGGAGTGACTACGACAATAGTCTCCATAACTAAAGAACTCTAGTGCTGCTTCTTATTCTTTAGTACCTCACCCTTTATAGGCCACTGGCGGAGGGCAAGTCTGGCACATTGTTTGCAGAGGCTCCTATCTAATGATATTATTGACAACTTCTATCTAATGCTTCTACCTACTGCTTCTACCTAATGTTTCTACCTAATAATCCTGCCTAAATGTTTTTTCCTACTACTTCTCTCTATTGCTCCTACCATTTTACCAAAAGGCAGGGCTAGCGCATGGTGTTTACTGCAGGAAAATCTAGAGTTATGAAGAATGAGCTGCGTGAGTTAAGTGTTGTCATGTGTTACATATGAGAAGGAGAGATTGTATGTTTGTGGACAGAATGACAGTAGTCCACATGTTAGTGAGGCAGAAAGAAAAGACAGCTACCTGAGTCATAAGAGTGCAATTTGACAACCACCTAAGTGCTGGCTCACTAAACAGATGTCACTAAGCCTCCTGATACCCAGGCGGGTAGCGATGGTAATATACCTACCTGGTTGTTGGCTGCCTACCATTTTTTACCCACCAGTGCAAGCTTCTTGCCCTCTGAATGATTAGGCCTTGATACTCCAAAGCCTCCTTCACTTCATCTTTCCCGTTCTTCCTTTGTCTTCCCTCTCTCCTCTTTCTTGCTCTCTCAGTTCCTCACTTATAGATAAACTATTTCTTTTATCTCTTGTCATCTCCCTATACCTAGACAGTTTCAGTTTACCATGTTTGACCTTCTCAGTCAGACTTTGCTTTCTACTATACCACCTCCTTGACACTGTCCTTTTTTTATGTGTAACCTTGTACAGATCACATGTCATCCTCAGTTATTTTAGTTCCAACAGATCCACTCTTTGTTTTGTTTGCATTCAGAGCCCAAGACTTTCATCTGTCCAGTACTGTTGGAACCTCAATAGCTTCAAACACTTCCATCTTTTAGTTACAGGCACATGGCTCTTTCCATATATTTAATACACCCTGGACCGTAGCTCTCTCTCCCGCCTTGTGATTCATTTCGCCCTTCATGGTTCCATAAAATGCCACATCTGCTCTCAGTACCTAAAGTACTGCACTTCTTCCTGGTCCTCCCATTTAAATCCACATTCAAACCATCCTATATCATTCCCCCATACTCTTGTGTTACACTTCAGTACTTTGTTCACATGTATGTTAAACTTTCTCCATTTGCACCTTACCCAAACTCTATCATAAGCCTCTGAAGATTTGCACTGGGGCTTTGTCTTCTGCAAGCAGTTTATACACATCCCTTGTCCCAAAATCACCAGCTTACAACACCTACCCAGTGCATCAATACCTTGCCCAGGAACAGATTACAGATCAAACAGCCATGGTTACAAAACACTTTTTTGATGCAGACCCACTTTCACCAGGAACTGCTCATCCTCTTCCTACATGCCTTACTTTCTTGGTAAAAGCTTCTCACTGCATTTAGTAACTTTCTTTGTAACCCATATATTTGTCACAAGGCATTTTTGTCAACCCTATCATACTTTTTCTTCAGATCCATAAATACCACTTACAATCCAGCCTCTTTCTCTCTCCAAGTATTTTTTACACCAATTCTTCAAAGTCAGCACAATGTTCACACACACTCAGTCTCTTCGTAATCTACATTGTCCCATCTCAGTCTCTTACTCTTTTCATGCCACCACCCCTTCAAATCAGTATTCATGCCTCCACCCCTCCGAATCAGCACTCTTTCTTACATCTTCCCAGGTATACTGACAGAACTGACTAATGTCTTTGTAATTTGAGCTTTTAGTTTTACCCCATATGCATTGATACAGCTGCACTCTACATGCATTTTTCCAGTTTTCAGTCAGCTCACCTTAGGTCTTACAAATGTAGAACAGCCAGACTAACCAGCTGATGGCATTGATACTCTCTTTCATCCTCTATAAGACTTAACACTAACTCATCTTTTTTTAGTTATGACTCCCTCTCCTCTACAAGCCACCTTATCCTACATACTTCACATAATCTGATTTATTCAACAGTCCTTTGAAACAGTAATTCAGTCTCTTCTTTACATCCTACCTTTCATTTGCACCATGTGCTACCCCTGCCTTTTGGTGAAATGTTAGGAGCATTGGATAAAAGTAATAGATAGGAACACTAAGCAGGAGCATTAGGTAGAAACATTCGATAGAAGTAGTTGATAGGAACATTAGGTAGGAGCTTCAGGAAGAAGTGGTAGGTTGGAACATTAGGTAG
Organism: Panulirus argus; assembly: GCA_038088735.1. Taxonomy (NCBI): domain Eukaryota; kingdom Metazoa; phylum Arthropoda; class Malacostraca; order Decapoda; family Palinuridae; genus Panulirus; species Panulirus argus. Next base: position 14,827 of record JAYMFT010197337.1, read on the forward strand.
ACACATTAGGTTGAAGTGGTTGGTAGGAACATTAGGAGCCTCTGGAAACACAGAGCTGGCATTGCCCTTTGCCAGTGGCATGTTTAGTGTGAGCCATTAAAGGCTAAGAATTAGCACTAGAGTTCACCTGTTGAGACTTTTGCCATGGCCACCCACCTTGAAGGAGTTCCTAGATGGAATGGGCAACAGAGATAGATAGGTCTCTCTCTCTCTCTCTCTCTCTCTCTCTCTCTCTCTCTCTCCAGTGCAAATAAATTATTACATTCATAGGTATTCATATATACATACATACATGCATACATAGCATGAGCTATGATATTGTAGAGTATCATATCATCATCAGAGATTTTAATTGGATCTTCCATTTAGTTAGACGTTTTAATTAACATTTATCTTAACATTTCAGGTTATTGTCAGAAATTTGCCACAGCCATATGGTCTAACACTCTATGAAGATTATGTTTATTGGGCTGACTGGAAGACTGGTACTATTGAGCGTGCCAACAAGAGCGGAGGAGAAAACAGAACAAGAATACAGGTATTAGTATTAGTATTCCAGGTATTTGTATTATTAGTATTAGTATTACTGGTATTAGTATTAGTATTATTGTATGATGTAATGAGTTTGTGGTCCTTACAAGGTATGAATTAGATATCAAGAAAATATATAGAGATGGGATATAAGAGTGATTTTGTGTTTGTTGGTATATCCCAGCAGTTTTATGTTTTCAGAAATAGATGACATGATTGAAAAGTATTGTTGATATAAAGTAAACATTTTATATGGAAATGGAATGTTATAAAGATTTTTTTATAATGATATTGTATGATTTCTTCTGTAAGTTCATATTTGTCAGTTAAGCTTTGTGATTTTATGCTGTGCTTGGTTCATGTGTTTTATCTATCTATCACACTATCTGTCTGTCTATATCTCTGATGCCTGTTCCAATTGGAACTCCTTCAAAGGGGTGGCCACAGCAATAGTCACCATAACAAGTGAACTCCAGTGCTGCTTCTTAACCTTTAGTGCCTCACCCTTAACAGGATACTGGTAGAGGGCAACTCTAGCTCAGTGTTTTTTGAGGCTTTTATCTAATGTTCTTACTGACTACTGTTATCTAATGTGTTTTGCACTCGCAGTGTGATGGACACAGATTTAACAGTTCTTTCCAGTCACAGCTGATGAACTCTTAATATAGAAAACCCATATACTTAAGCAGCATCTTCCAACAGTTGTTTTTCATTGGAAACCCAGTCATTGTCCTGAGAAGCAAATGAATTGGATGTGTAATTATAACTTGAAGTCAACCACAGGAAAAATCCAGTCCACAGTTGAACTTCAATCAAGTGTTTGAATGAAAAGTCACTGTTTAGTGTACAAAATGTGATCCTTGCATTTTTACAAGCTCCTAAACTTTTATAAGATATGCACTCTGCACAGAAAGTAGAGGTTCAAGTGGACTGATGACTGTATTTTCTAACAAAACCATTTCACATACCTTCTCAGGCTTCCTGAAATGCAGTATGTTTAGTTGTGTGTTTGGCAGCAATATGGAGACACTTGGCAACTCAGTACATGCCACAGGAGACCACCAGTGGGATTCTAGCAGCCATGAGGGGAGGATTTCTTTGTGTGTGTGTGTGTGTGTGTGTGTGTAGCACTTAGCCATTCTTTTACTCTGTTTGCTGTGTCTGGTTGCTGTTCTAGCCATTAGAGATGCCTTTAAGAGATACTGCCAAGGAAGATATAGTGTTAGTGATATCCTTATTCAAAGAGAAGCATAAGTTAAAGGATTTTGTGACCCAGACAGACATTTGTTCATGTAGTGTACAGAAATTGTTGAAGTGGTACAAGTGGCGTGGGGAGGACGCATTACTGGCCAAAATTACTATCTTCACAGACCCTTAGAATAATTTCTCACCAGGTTAAGGCCAGCCCTGCACTCATAGTGAGAGAAGTGAAGGAAAAAAAATGACTTCTTGGCCATGTCTTGTTGAGGTGTGTGTAGCAGGCCCTCTTTGACAACTTGGAATTCAAGTGCTACTGTGCCTGCAAGAAGCCACTCCTGATGGTGTGGCAGAAGGGGAACAGAGTTAAGTTTTGTAAAAAGTACAGTGTTTGGGACTCAAAAGCATAGAGGAGTCTTTTTTGGCCGCCACACTCAGACCTACGCTTCCTTCAGTACACAAATTAGACTGTACATCACCGTGCATTGCTAATGGTTTGGGAATGTTTCACTTATCATGGTGTTGGGGAGCTAGTATTTCTACCCAAAAAATGTCATGCTGAGGCCGTTCAGTGATTTGGAACAACCAAGTGATGCCTTACCTGATTCATTTGATAATACCCAAGACAACATTTTTATTCAGGACAGTGACCCTTGTCACCCCACCAGAAGTGTGACCCAGTGGTTAAAAGATTGTGAAGTGCCCTACTTAAGTGGCTGGCTGGGTAAGTAGCCCAGGTCTCAGTCCTGTTGAGAATCTCTAGTCTGTTCTCGAATGCCAGTCATGACCGTGACATTTCATCTACCCCAAGTTAGAAGTGGCCATTAAATTTTTTTTTTTTTTTTTTCTGTAGCTTCTCCATAACCTAGCTGAAGCTTTCCTGAAAGGCTTAAGGACTGCTTGAATGCAAAAAATATTGATAGAAGGGTTAAGTGTTATTTTCCTTCATTTATAGAACCATACTTTTTTTTTTTTCCGTGCAGACTGTAATATACTGAGGGGTGGTAACTCTTGATAGACATACTTTAGGTCTTGTTATGAGAGCCTAGAAATTAAACATCAGCATTTTATACTGCAGAAACTTGTTTATTCTACAAAAGAATGAGGAAAGATGTACAAAATTGAACAGAAAAGAAATAAAGATATAGTATTGTGTAGAACGATGGCAGTTCATCACCCCAGATGCTCTGTGCTTGACCTTTCTATTCCTGCAAAGGAGGCAGCCATCTATAGTGCACAAAAGGCTGCTTCATCTCTTTGTGGTTTACACTGTTGACTTACTAACACCAGATTACCTCCTAACAGACACTGCAGTATCACCATGTACAAGGAGATCAAATAAGTCCCCATTTTGCTCTAAAAACTCTTAAATTTCCTTACCCTTCTTGTTGTTACACAACTCATATCACTAGCTTTATGCTTAGAGGTCATTTCTAAGGTGACAGAGTACAGTAATTCTTCAAGTGAAATACATTTGTTTAACTTGATTTTGTCGTTAAGTTGTAAATAAAGTAAGGTACACTTTTCACATAAAGTACCATTTAAAATTTGCTTACATTTGTTGATCATCAACCAAAAACCTCAAAATTTTCATTATAGACACTTTGGGATGCCAGTTTCATCACAGTTTGACTTGTGCAAGAACAAAAGGATAATACAGATATAGTACCTAAGCAGAAACACAGTAATACACTGACATAAGTCGTTTATGGAGCAGTACACACCACATTCACTTCCCGCTCAGAAACACTGTTTACTCAAGGAATATTGATTGCTCCAAAGGAACACAGTTGCTTCCCTAGCTACAGGCCAGTTGTTTTCCTGAAGTACATGTCACTGTTAATAACTCAAGAAAACAGCGTTTTTCTAACAATGAAAGTAAAATTATGTGCAAGCTATCAAAATTAAATGCTAGCTATGTTTTGTCGAAACTACATGTCGAAACTACGTAAACCACTTTACTCACCATATTGCTCATACTTTACTTTACCTCATCACCTCCTCCTCATAGCTAAGCCCATGCTTCTACTCTGAATCTTGTATTGTAAAACTGATGTCACAAGTTTTGGTAAAGATCCCCCCCCCCCCCACCTCCCCCATTGGATGACATACTGCATCTATAATGACTCAACTGTTGATGCCACTTGTATGTCCATTATGGTGGAAAGTGTTATCATGAATTTGAGAGTATAGTAAGTTATGCAGAGGAACCCTAATTCATTACCAGTTATTTATTTAATATATCATACCATTTACTGATTTTTCTTTCAGTGAGTGTGATCAGTTGATTTATAAGTTGTCACCCATGGATTGTTTAACCACTCTTCAGGCTAGATGGTTTTTAAGTGATTTTGGTCTAAAGCTAAACATAACTTATTGGCAGTAGCCCTTGTGTAACTAGTATATCACAATGCAGACATTAGTCTCAACAAAAATCAGGTTGGGTTCAGTTTTCAGTTTTATGTTAGCTTTAACCCCAATAAGAATTTATCTTAGGGTTCTTTTTGTATGATATAGATGGACCTTTATCAGGTAGTAATAATAATTATTTAGTGAAAATATTGCTTTGAAGATTGAAAAGTGACTATAATAGAAAAGATTACAAAAGTGTGTTGAATGGTTAGACCTTCTATGAGATTTGTTACAGATCATCGACTGATTTTTCAGGGTCAGCTTGCCTTCATTATGGATATCCTGGTGTTCCATTCATCTCGACAGTCTGGCTTTAATCCTTGTTCGTTGGACAATGGCAACTGCTCACATCTTTGTCTTGCTGTGCCAGGTGCTAATGGAACCCAAAACTTTACTTGTTCCTGCCCAACACATTACAGGCTTGATGTGGATGGGAAGACGTGTAAAGGTATGTTGATTGAATAACTTATTTTTACATTCATAATGATCATAACTTGTAAGGATTTTACAGTTTGGTTTCTACATGCATGATTAGATATTAATATTTTCTTATCTCTTCTGCTTACTGAATACCATGAGCAGAGTACTTCATGCTCATTATTTCTTGTGGTTACTGAATACCATGAAAAAAGTGTTTGCTGCTCATTTGTGCTATTCCAATTGTTATTGTTTTTAATTTTCCCATTATCTTCTTACTGCCCTTGAAATTATTTTAGTAAGATACATTTTTCTCTTTTCAACAGCCCCAACATCATTCTTATTATTCAGCCAGAAGACTGAAGTTAGTAGGCTTGTTGAGGATGTGAATGAGTGCCCTACGCTCATACTTCCCATTCATAACATGCGCAATATCCGTGCCATTGACTTTGACCCAGTAGATGAGATGGTTTATTGGGTGGATGGTCGTGGACATACCCTTCGTCGTGCTCACCATAATGGGACACATGGCCAAGTGTTTGTTAGCAACAACTTAGAGAAGATTTATCCTTATGATATAGCTGTGGAACCCTTCACAAGAGTCTTGCTTTGGTCATGTGCTAGAAACAATGTTATTAATGTAACCAGGCTTGATGGAACACAGGTGGGTCAGTTTGGTTTGGTTTTTACTGCAGTAGGTTAATTTTACACTAATGTCAATGTAATCGGTGCAGGGCCTTTGAGGGGGGATGCAGGGTGGTACATTGTACCTGGGCTGGGGGTCCAAAAGGATGCTTGGGAATTTCCTGGGATCTCAGAAAATGCAGAAAATCAACAGGGCACTTCATTCCACCCCTCTCATCTTTTATAACCGTTTTGACCTGACAGCTCATGGCATAAAACCATAGTGGATAAAAACAGGATGACTAATGGAGAAGGGAATGGGGCCCAAAAGAAACTTTGTACCTCATGATGAAATTACTCTCAGGGGCCCTGAAACGGTGTATATTTTTTTGCATTTTAATGGGATACAGAAGTCAAGGTACATAAATGTCATGTAACTGGATGCATTAACTTAAATTCTTATGAACTGATCACTGATAATTAAAGACATGTTATTTAGGGAAACATTGCATACATGTGTGAGAGAAGTTTGTGGTATGCAGAAGGTGGGACATGGGCATGTACGAAAGTGTAATTAGTTATGTGATGAGTAGATACATTACCTGTAGAGTGTAAGTGATTGATAATTAACAGCAGGAAGTGGCAGTAGGTCAAGATAAAGTTGTTGGGACTGAAAAGGAAGACAAATGAGAGTTAGAGTGAAAGAGTATTAGCAGACTTAAGGGAGAACAAGAAATTTTTGGGATGGAGGTGAAACGTTAGCAGAGCATGGGGTAAAAGGGAGCAGATGGGATTATGGTGACAGCCAAAGAAGAGGTGAAGTATTGTTGACTGTGCTAGACGATGAGTAGTGTCTAAGTAGAAAACAGAAGACAACATGTAAGGCATCCAGGGTAAACCATGAAAGGGCTGTTGGGCCTTGATGTTGGATAGCGACTTGTGGTTTAGTTGCATTACACATGACAGCTAGAGAATGGATGTGAGTGAATGTGGCCTTTCTTTGTCACTTCCTGGTAGCTGGTTTAGTTGCATTACACATGACAGCTAGAGAATGGATGTGAGTGAATGTGGCCTTTCTTTGTCACTTCCTGGCGCTACCTTGCTAACGTGAGAAACTTTGATCAAGTATGAAAAAAAGAAAAGAAAATCAGTGTTTAATAAAGTTTACTTGTGGAAACAGTTATATAGAGTTGGAGGTGTGAAGTGGAAAGCAGACAGCCATAAACTAACTGGGTAGGTGATGAATATCACCATTACAGACACAGAAGAGCATTGATTTACAGTGTAGCAAAGTAGTGCCTTGTGCTTATGCACATAACATACAACATATGTGGCAGGTGCATACATTCTGATTACATATAAACAGCTAAATATAAATGATGTACATGCCCAAGGTACATAAATACACCTTAAGGGAGACTTAGTGTACATAATACATATATGTTACATAATTTGCATGATATAAAATCACCTAATCTCCCCTCTTGGGGAAGTCTAATGCATGTGTTGAGGACTAGAGGTCTATATGGTCTGGGCATCTGTATTAGTGATGGCTTTGTTAAAGGGGTACATCAGGTGGCAGCAAAAAGCAAACCTGATGTGTTGCCTTCCCTGTCATCTTCGTTGGTAGTGACACCTCAGGAACATTTAAGTAGTCTGTGGTTGTGGTATCAGAGGCTTCTGTGTGGTGTATCTGTGAGAATCAGTGGTTATGCCATCACAAGTGACCACTATGGAGCTTCACATGGTAGTTGTGACAGTGACCCACACCATCTCCAGTCCTAACCTTGTCCCAGCACTTTGAGACATGGTCCTGGATATGTATGTTAGCACCAACTTTGAGGGTAGGCAAGGAGCAAACAGACTGGTTATAGTCCTTCTTAGTCTTTTGCTTGAGGATGAATTGTAGAGTGTCTTGCTTACCTACTGTATCCAACCACTTTGGCACTAGGAAAGGGTTGGCATTGCCATCCTTAGGGAGTGACCAAGTAGAATCTGAGCTGGGGACCTGGCATTTGGATTATATGTGTAGTGGATTTGCATAGACCATGGTCAACATCTTTGTCAGTGAGGTTAACATTAGTAGAAGTTTTCACTTTTTTTTTTTTTTTTTACATAAGCTTAGGCATGCCCATTTGATTGTGGATAATGTGGTTACAGGATATCATGATTGAAAATCCTCATCTTGAGGAAGGACCCAAAATATGAGCTCAAAAACTGAGGTCCACCATTAATGCGAAGGCAGACTGGAACACCTGCATTCATGAAGTAGCTGAATAGCAGCCTAATATTGCTATGTGTAGTGGCATCCCTTCAGTTTTCTCAGAAGTACATCCACCAGAAAGCGATTTACATGAGCAGGTAGTTTTTGCCTTTGTAGGAGAAGAGGTCTTTGGAGACATCTTCAAAAAGTCTGGATGGGGATGGGTCACACATTAGAGACTTCTTGAATTGGGATGGCAGGAGGCTTTAGCATGAGTTGGATGACTGTATGGTGTTTACAGTGCAATTGTGATGGCAGGCTATCATATTTTTTGGCAGGCTTTGCACTTGGTAGCATCTACACCATGATGGGAGGCATAGAGTCGGGAGAGGACATTGAAGCAGACTGCAGCAAGAATGACATTACTGCTGTCATATATAACTATTTATTGGAGGACTGTCCTTAATTTTCCAGAAGTCCCATAGGGCTGGAGGTACCTTCTTCCTTTGCCTTGTGTTCTGGTGTTATGGCTGAGTAGTGCGTAGTCGGTAGTAGTTGGTAGGCAGACAACAACCAGGGAGGTATATTACCAATACTACCCACCAGGATATCAGGAAGGTTAGTGGCATCTGCTTAGTGAGCTAGCACTTTAGTGGTTGTCAAGTTGCACTTTTCTGACCCAGGTAGCTGTCTTTACTTTCTGCCTCAACTAACATGTGGACTGTTGTCATTCTGTCCACAAACATACAATCTGTTCATGTAATATGTAACTCTTAACTCACGCCACTTATTCTTCATAACCAGATTTTCCTGCGGTGAGCACTGTGTGCTAATCCTGCCTTTTAGCAAAATGGTAGGAGCAGTAGATAGAAGTAGTAGGAAGAAACATTTAGGCAGGAGCATTAGGTAGAAACATTAGGTATAAGTAGTTGGTAGGAGCATTAGATAGAAGTAGTCATTAGGAACATTAGGTAGGAGCCTCTGCAAATGCTGCACTAGACTTGCCTCTGCCTGTGTCCTGTTAAGGATGAGGCTCTAAAGGCTAAGAAGTGGCACTGGAGTTTCTTTAGTAATGGAGACTCTGTTGCCGTGGCCTACCCTTTAAGGGAGTTCCAATTGGAACAGGCGTCAGAGATATATATAGATAGGTAGACATACTTTGCTAGAATGTTCCTGGTGCTGATCCTAGGAAAAACTGAAATAGAATTATTAGTTTTATCTCGGAAATGATGATATTTCTCCAAGAGCAACGCAGACCTCTCCTTCAGTACATCGTTAGTACCTACTTAACAAATACGTGTAACAAGTGTATTTTCGTTAGTACCATCCGTAGGCTCAGATTGGGTTGTCTGATTGCATGTAGATGTAAGCAGGATGAGAAGAAAGGAGAGATATGTGGTATGTTTAAGGAAAGAAACCTGGATGTTGTGGTTCTGAGTGAAACGAAGCTCAAGGGTAATGGGGAAAATGGGTTGGAAGCGTCTTGGGAGTAAAGTAAGGGATTGGTGAGAGGACAAGAGCTAAGGAAGGATTAGCGCTACTCCTGAAGTAGGAATTATAGGAGTGTGTGATAGAGTGTAAGGAAGTAAATTCTAGAATGATGTGGGTAAAACTGAAAGTGGGTGGCAAGAGATGGTTGATTATTGGTGTTTACGCACCTGGTCGTGAGAAGAAAGACCATGAGAGGCAAGTGTATTGGGAGTAGTTTAGCAAGCGTGTCTGCAATTTTGATGAATGAAACCAAGTATTAGTGATGGGTGATATAAATGCGAATTTTAAGTAATGTGGCAGTTGAGGGTATAATTGGTATGCATGGGGTATTCAGTGTTATGAATGAAATTGATGAAGGTCTTGTGGAGTTGTGTGCTGAAAAAAGACTGGTGACTGGGAGTACCTGGTTTGAAAAGAGAGATATACACAAGTATATGTATGAGTAGGAGAGATGATAAGTGGGCATTATTAGGTTATGGATTAATTGATAGGCATATAAAAGAGAGTCTTTTGGATGTAAATGTCCTTAGAGGGGCAGCAGGTTGGATGTCTGATCTCTCTCTTGTGGAGGCAAGGGTGAAGATTTGTAGAGGTGTTCAAAAAAGAGGAGACAGTGTCGGGGAGAACAGAGTGGAGAGAGTAAGTGAGCTTAGAAAGGAGACTTGTGTGAAGAAGTATCAGGAGAGACTGTGTGTAGAATGGCAAAAGGGGAGAGCAAATAAAATGAGGGGAGTGGATGAGGAATGGGAGGTATTTAGGGAAGCAATGATGTCATGTGCAATAGATGCGTTGGGTATGCCAAAGGAGGGAGGTGGGTAGATTAGAAAGGGTATTTAGGAGTGGGATGAAGAGGTAAAGTGGCATGTGAAAGATAAAAAGAGAGGTGTTGGGGCTGTTTTTGCAGGAAAGGAGTGCAAGTGATTGGGAGATGTATAGGATAAAGCGGCAGGAGGTTGAGAGGAAGGTGCAAAGGGTTGAAAAAGAGGGCAAATGAGAATTGGGGTGAGTGAGTATCATTAAACTTTAAAAGATAATGAAAAGATGCTTTGGAAAGAGGTAAATAATGTACAGAAGACAAGGGAACAAATGGGAACATCAGTGAAGGGGGCAAAAGGGAAAGTGATAACAGGTAGTGAAAAGTGAGGAGATGGATTGAGTATTTTGAAGGATTGTTAAGTGTGTTTGATGATAGAGTGGCAAATGGGGGACGTTTTGGTCGGGGTGGTATGCAAAATGAGAGAGTCCTGGAGAGTGGTTTGGTGAGGAGAGAAGGGTTATTGAAATCCTTGCAGAAGATGAAACCTTGCAAGGCATTTGGATTGGATGGTATTGTAGTTTAATTTATTAAGAAATGGGGTGACTGTGTTATTAATTAGTTAGTAAGGATATTGGATGTATATATGGATCATGGTGAAGTGCCTGAAGATTGGCAGGATGCATGTTTAGTGCCATTGTGTAAAGGCAAAGGGGGTGAAGGTGTGTTCAAACTGCAGAGGTCTAAGTTTGTTGAAAATACCAGGTAAGTTTATGGACTCCTGTGGTGTAGCGGTTAGCATTCCTGACCGTGATGCATTCACAGGCCACCCAGGGTCGAGCGCATAGGTTTGAATCCTGGTTACGGCAGTTGGTCCACAGTCAACCCAGCTGTTCATCCACCCTTAGGGGTTGGTCGATAAAACAGGTACCTGGCTCAGGCCAGGATACTTTGAAGGATTGTTGAATGTGTTTGATGATAGAGTAGCAGATGTTGGGTGTATTGGTCGGGATGGGTTGCAAAGTGTGAGAGTTAGGGAGAGTGGTGTGGTGGAGAGAGAGGAAGTGGTGAAAGCCTTACGGAAGATGAAATGTGGCAAGGCGGCAGGATTGGATGGTATTGCAGTTGAATTTATTAAGAAGGGGGTGACTGTGTTGTTGATTGGTTGGTA
>JAYMFT010197338.1:0-11747 GCA_038088735.1 Panulirus argus
GAATACGGGGGAAGTATTCTCACCCCCCCCTCTCTCTCTCTCTCTCTCTCTCTCTCTCTCTCTCTCTCTCTCTCTCCTACCCTCCTGATTCACATTTCTCCGTCGCATCCCAGTCATTCATCTCACGTTCCCCCTTCTCCCTATTCTCTCCCTTTCTCTCAGTACTAAAGAAGCACTGAAGCATAGCGCTCACAGCAAGAGAGAAAGTGAAAAAGATATATAAAGAGAAGCACAGAGGGCAGAGGGACATAGAAAGAAAGAGAGAGAAAGAGAAAGAGCTGGGGGCAGAGATAGGAATGAAACGAGGAGGTGAAAGAAAGGTTGAGTCCCTCTGAAACCGGACTTGTGAGGGACTTAGTAAAGTACACATTAGGAACACTACAACAGACACAACAAGTCCACATCCCTGTGGAACGGAACGCGGTCTCTCACGCTCGAGAACTGATGAAGAACCTGCAAATATAAGGACATTTCTTGAAGAACATTGACTCGCTTTGAGTTCAAAGCAAACAGAACAGCGAAAGTCGGTGCAGAATGGAATGAGTTTTCCAGGAAAAAAAAAAAAAGAGATGATATGGTGCTTTATCAGTTCTGGTAAAAGAAAATGCTGGTGGCTGTTTATTTCCAGGAACTTCACGGTCCTGCAGGCAGAACCGTGCCCACAAGGCAGCTGTGACGCCGTGGGAATTCACACACGCGGCCCAGATAAAATCTATTCCACCAACAAATCGTACATTTTTTTGTAAATGAACAAACTTAAACATTTACTAGTATATCTGCATTAGAGTGTTCTCCTGCCTCGTGAGATGTATGAACAATATTCTAGCATTTATCATTTATTTAATACTTTTTTTCTCATAAGGATTTCCTTGTATCTGAGGCAGTCGACAAATTAGTACATGAAAACTAGAAAGAAGTGTGGCGGAATTTATCATTCCCTGTTGATTAGTATTTGTGTGTTACGGGAAGGCAGTTTTTCACTGGTGTTGACCAGTTTCTTAACGATGTATAAATGTTCAGTTTTTTTACTCCTATTTATGCACACACACACACACACACACACACACACACACACACACCTTAACCTATACCAAATAGGTGATGCTGTGTTGTCGAAAACTACTTGCGGGATGTAACTACCGTCACACTTGACCTTTTTGAGCTGAAAATGTTTTCTTCATATCCTGGATAATAGAAAATCAAGGTTTCTATACCTAGGCTGAGTCTTATGTCCCAGAGAAGGAGTAAGGCGGTGACAACCAAAAGTAGAACACTGTTATTTTCCTCCCCAGTGTCTAGCCATGATAACATTTTAATGATCTTGAGAAAGGCAAAGTTGTCATATACTGAAATATTGGGCTCTTAACGGCAAGGCTTGTGCTGCTAGATTGCCACTAACAAACTTGGTAAATATGTGACTTTTCTTCCTCCAACTCGTTAACCGGATTTCTTCCTATTTCATGTTGCAGGCAGCCAATTGGATCTATCTGTCTGTCTGTTTATTCATCTATTTATCTATCAGTCTATTTCGTTAGTTGAATGTCTCTTTATCTGTCTCTATCAGTCTATTCATTTGCTTGAATGTCTTTCTATCTATCTGTCTATCAGTCACTCTATTTGGTTAAATGTCTATATATCTATCTATCTATCTATCTATCAGCCAGTCTGTTTGGTTAAATGTCTATCTATCTATCCATCCGTCCATCTATCTATCTATCTATCTATCTATCTATCTATCTATCTACTTATCTATCTATCTACCTATCTATCTGTCTATCTATCTATCTATCTATCTATCTATCCATCTATCTATTTATAATCAATCCTCTTTACTTAACTCCTATAACAGGCTGGTCATGTGCTTTGATTACATCAGTTCTGCTCTGCCTCATAACGTTCATGTTGTGTCGTCACAGACTCTCACTTTCCATGTGGACCCATCATGGCCACATGACAGTGTTACAAACGTTCCGTGTAGACCCATCATGATCACATGACAGTGTCACAAACAATGACCCATGATCTAGCAGTAGCTGAACATCGGTAGCAATGAGAATGCTAAAATTTCTTGAGATGATATTCCATACACTTGCTACATGGTATAACTGTTATGGTACACCAGCTGTATGTTACAACTGGTATAGAGCACTTGCTGTGTGGTAAACTTCCTTTACGGTATAGCCTCTTTTACGATATACATCCTTCATGGTGCACTTCTTTTATGGTACATGTGCCGTATGATACAGCTACTGTATGGCACACTTACTGTATGTTACATTTACCCTATGGTATACCTGCAATAAGGTAAACGCTGGTACAATCTCAGTATGGTACGCCTGCCGTACATTACAGCTTCTTTAAGGTACACCCTGTGCATGGTAAACCTGCTTTACTGTACAGCTTTTGTAAGTTACACTCTCTGCTTGGTTAACTTGCTGTACCATACGCCCTCTGTAAGGTACACCCTGTGTATGGTACACCCTGTGTATGGTGCATCTGCTGTAAGACTTCCTTGTCATCAGATAATAACCATAACAATTTATGTCACTTGCTCTATAATCATCAGAATATTACTTTTCATCAAGAAGTATTTGACGAATACAATGACTACCATCATAAGTCTTCTCTCCTTCCGTATCAGGCAAGAGGCGTGAAGAGGACCTCCCTAGTGGCGGATAAGCCATACTAAATGATCTAGATATAAGACATACTTGAACATAAATTTCAGAAGATGAAAAGGAAAATTACTTAGATTAAAGAACGATACATGGGTTTCTGGAAAAAGAACGTGAGTATTAATCATGGGGAATAAAAGTGGTTAGAGCTTTCATGAGAAATATAATGAAATGAAATTGTTTAGCTCCTCTGAGAGAGGTTGGTAAGACGTAGCTTATTACCGTTTATGGAGTTTAATTATTAGGAATTATCTTTACCAGGGTAAGTTATGGAAGATCTATTGCATAGACCTTATTTAAAATGTAATACTGGGGGCCAAGTTTAGGAGTATAATTTACTCTGGATACATTAAATAAAAAATCAATCTTTATGTGTTTTCGAGATTTCTGTAGGAAATTCATGAGCTCATTCATAGTCCTGTACTAAACCAAAACATTCAACTCTTTGAGCCCTCACAGTCATGCAAGCAATCTACGAAACTTTACAATACCAAAGTGATTTAACAGTCTATAACATCCAGTCGCTTACATTAAGCGCTCGCGCTTCAGTAAAACTGTAGATCGAGTTCACAAATTGAAGCAGAAAGATAAGTTACTGAAGAGTGTATTGCCAATGGAGTTAAATCTTAAATATTGTCGGCAGCCTAAGCCACATGAAGAGTAGAGTCAAATATATCTGTTTCTGTATTCACACACACCTTTTGGGTTACAAACTTACCCCGCACCCTCCCTTTCTAACACTCCAATATATTCCCCGTAAATTAGGTTTTCAACGACTGAGCCGAAAATTTATGATTCGCGATGCATTTAACGAACGTGTCTACGCAAATGGTCCCATGATGTTGGTATAGAAACCTTATGATTTTGCCATGTATGTTATATGACATACGCCTCCATGTTGTCCCATGATTACGATATGAAAGTCGGTGTCCATGAATATGGTGCCATGATGATGATGATAGGAAAGTCTTTATCAGATGTGACAGCTAACGGAAGTTTATGAAGATGAAATGACCACACGAGGTATATGATATTGACAGTAACGTTAAGCTCTACTTAGACATCGTTGACGAAGCTTCTTCATCCGGAAATTATACAGTACTTATGTGGGCACCCTTCAATTGAGGCCAGGCTCCGGAGACAAAATATAGGGTCATCCAATTCGAGGTTAGCACTGCGTTGTTGTTTTTCTTTTTTCTTTTTTGTGCATGCGTTTGTTAGAATCATAAGATTTGCAGCCAAATACCTTTCGGTATCAACAGCTCCCTCTCTGAAATTAGACTGATTAGAGAATGGAGAAGGAAAAGACAAACGAGAGGGAAAGAGATAACAGAATATTGCTGTGTCTATAAATTGATCCTCGTTTGTCAAAACGTATTGACGGTCACCAATACAGAGCTGAGCGTTAGTAAATGTACTGGAATGTTACGGAATGCACTTGAAAACCCTCGACTTTCAGATTTCTGATACTATGATAACCCTCTTCCCCAGTATATACTGAGAAGGCCTTTTATGTAGATTTTGGTGATGTTTTCATTTGTTGTCGAGTTATCTAGTGGATATATAGGGCAAATTAGGTTTAGGAGGAAACCAAAGGAACGGAAGCCCTAACCCACACCTCAACGGTCGAGTGAATGACTGATTTAACCAAGTAATTTGGTCATGGAATCATTCGTACCACATACATGATTTCCAAGTTCATTATGCGTACATTAACTTGTGATGCTGTTCAGGTATGTTTAATCCCATCTTCTCTGAGAGGTGAGAAATATTACGGTCTGTGCAAACTACGTAATCCTCGCTAATTTCGGAAGTCGATTGTTTGCAAGAGTAAAAGATGGAAAGGAAATTAGATAAACTGATTTTGAGAGAGAGAGAGAGAGAGAGAGAGACAGACAGTCAGACAGACAGAAAGACAGACAGACAGACAGACAGACACAAAGACAGACAGACAGACACAAAGACAGACAGAGACAAAGAAAGAGACAGACAGGCAGACAGAGACTGCATGATATTATTTGCTTTAACCACGAATATCAGATATATGAATGCGGACTATTAGGAAATACACACTTTGATAGAAACAGACCTTTATACTGTCCTCAGAGTGTGATAACGAACTGATTTACCTACGCATCAGGAATAACACCTAACATTGTGATAACACGTCACTTTTCATTTCAGAAAAGTACTTAAGTGAAAAAACTACAAACACAATTTTATTTTCTTTATTTTATTTGTCCAGCAAACCTCAAAGGAACAGTGACGAACCTGGTGAGTAATTGGTTTAACTGAGGACCGCATTAGGGTTTGGTGGGATACCAACGATACGCTTGGAACAATTACCGGACTGGTGGGTGTGACCTGTGCAGCAGCGGGGGAACCAGCGGAGTGTGTTACGAGCTGACTGTAGTGAGTGGTGGTGTTGGCTGACTCAGCCAGTACCCGGGTAGGCTACGTGCCCAGCCTTCACCACCCTGGATGACGTCGTGTCTTGATGTGTATGGTCTAGTCCAGCAACAGACGTACGCCAGGAGGGACAACCACTATTGCTTAAGAACGTCAGGAAGTCCAACACATTTTAAGCGTCATATGCGTTTCTTCTTCAAGGGCTTAGCTTTAGATTCTGGTTATAAAAACAATGCCGAGGAATGCCTTTCCAAGCAACAGAAAACAGAGAAATAATGTTAGCGCTTTTGATACGAACTTGTTAAAATTCAGTCGATGAAGGTCCTCCCTAGTCGTAATCAGAGCAAGTCCACCAGTTTTAAGAATTATTTCAAGAGGAGAGCAGGATTGGGGTAACTCATAAGGCTCATTACCCACATTGGAGGCAGCTAAAGTTACTGGACGTGGAAATAATGAGCCACATCATTTCCCTCATCCCGGGTAAAGTTAATTTACTGGATGGGTTTATCTATTAAGGCCGTGGAGAATTTTGGTGAGAGGGACTGGGTTAGATGGGCAAAGGTGGGTCGGTGGCGGAGCATAGAAGGATGAGACTGAGAGGAAAAGTGGAACACAGGGGAGGGGAGAGGGTGAGAAGACAAAGGTTTGAACACAGGAAATGGGTGGGACAGATGTCGGAAATGGGACGAAAGAGAGAGGGAAGGGCAGAGGTGAGAGGTCCAGGGGAAAGTTAAAACAATAGGAGATCTGATAGTTTATAAAGATGTTATCTGTTTATCTTTGTCTAAAGTGTGGTACAATCGGAAGAGTAAAGTAGAAAGCACCTCCCCACCCACCTCTCCCTCCGGCTCAATTGCCGGTAGGAAGAGAAATGAGAAATAATACCACGTAGTATGGGGAAAGCACACTGCCATGGAAATTTTATAGGAAAGCGTGAACAGGGAAAAAAAACTCTACTGGATAAAAGAAAATGCTGCACTGGGGCTGGATTCTGCAAGAGAAAGACAAACTTTAGTGACCCTTCTTTTAGTAAGAGTATTTACTGGTAACAGATATCACTGAGCTTCCTGTCTAGCCTTGATTTGAAGGCATCGATAAGGTTTGCATTTGCTGCATCGAGAGGTAGTTTATTCCAGTGTCGTAGTACTCTAGAGCTGAAAAGATCTTTTGTCCACGTTATTATTACATTTATATCATATCCCTGTTAATTCTGGTTATCGAATTTGTCTAAAACAAAGGAATTTTCTTTCTCATATTTTAGAAATTATGTATTTTTCTTTTTTTGAGAACTGTCAAATCACCGAAAGTATTTAGTTAAAAAAGAATGGTAGATCACCTCAAAGTGTTCGTTTCTTTCAGAGAATGATTTAAGTTCTCTCAATTTTCCTCATAAGGATTTTTCCTGAGTGAGGGACTATTTTTGGTGTTTCTTCTTTCATTTTGTTCTATTTAAACCTCATGTTTGACCAGGTTTGGTGACCAGAAGTAAACAGAATATTCAAAATGAGTTCTGACCAGGGCGTTATAAAGGGTTACTATTGTATACTTAGTTTTGTAGTTGATATACTTAGCTAAGTGTTCTTGTAAACTGTTGGCTCTATTGCATGCAGTTAAGCGTTATTTTCCGTATTCAAAGTCATTATTGATAACCGCTCGAAGATCTTTTTCTACTTTTACTTTCTGTTAATGGTATACTAAGCCTTTCCTATTGATAATATATAATTCTAACGACAAAATAATACTTTTGCCGTTGAAATCCATTTGATGTGTTTCTCACCATTCCATTAGTTTGTCTACAACCATTTGAATCTTCAGGTAGCCTTCATTTGACTGGGCTCTGTTTTCTGATTTTCTGTCGTCAGAAAATTTCGAAATTCTACTGGTGAGTCCTGTGTCCAGGTCGTTGATGTTGATAATGAAGGGCATTGGTCCTGTGACTGAGCCTTGCGGTACACCGCTCGTCTCGTGAGAGCCAGTTGGATGCTACTCGTGTCTCCCGTCTGAGAACTGGTCTGCTTCTCCCACGAAGAATCGATCTCCTTTGCCATGAGCTTTAATCTTACTTAACAAGCTTTTACCTAATGCATTCATCAGGGGTTTACGAAAGTTTAAGTGTATAATAGTTGGGACAAAGGGGTTGGGGTGGGACATATATTGCAAGTGGGTCAGAAGGGAGAAAAGGAATAGATGGGGGGGTCGTGATTGAGGTTTAGGGTTGGACAGAGGGGAGGATAGGGAATGAGGGAAGGGGTTAGACAGAGGGTAGGGGTAGGACAAGGAGGAGAGGGCTGGAAGATGAACTTGCTCTCTCTTGCGTTTTGATATACAGTAACTTAAGACTTGCTAGCCACTTTTTATAACCAAATACATCTACGTTTTTTTTAGAGACAGAACGCCAAGGTGCAATGCGTTGCTGAGTGAAAACAATATCACTTGTAAGAACATTGTCAAAGACAGTTTGCTGCATAAAAGAATATTAGACTCCGCTAAAGCCATTTTACCCGACTTATTGACCTTCAGAATATGAAGGTTAATTCGAGACGGATAACTGTTTTCATTGGTACCAAACCTTCAGCTGTCATACACACGACAAACCTTTGCAAGTGGCTCTTCTAGGGCAATTCCTCAATGAGTAAGTTGTATCTCATGTGATGAATGACAAGAGAAAAAAAAAGAAGACTGATATGATTAAGATAAAGCAGTTTCATTATCACCAAACTAAGATATATTACTTCTGAAAAAAAAGAAAAACTGATTAAAGGTGGTAATGTAAAAAATCCTCTAATCTACATTTAGATGTTCATCAGGAGATCAATGAAACTAGCTTGCTCTGTGCGTCAGGGAATGAACTGCTGACGTCAGGGTGCAGCGTTGCGAGTGTTGAAACGCTCCAAACTAATCTGTTTTCTCTCTGTCAGTTAAACCGATCTGTCTTGTAGAGAGGCGCGGAGACCCTCAGATTTGTGCCATTGCAGCCAACAGCGAAAAATAAATTGCTTTCAGACCTTTGCTGATGTGGAAGACAACGAAACCCGAAGTTAGCCCAATCGGTGTTTCTGTCATCCGAGGCCAATTGGAAGAGTTTTGCGCGAGGAACTCCTCCCGCCGTAAAGAAATTTCTGCTTTCCAGGTGTCAGGGTGGCTGAAGTGGCGGACCCTGTATAAGAGGTCTTTATTGGTGCTGACACTAATACTCTTTTCATTAGTCAAGTAAATATCAACGGGCACAATCAAGGAAAATTCGGAAGGGCTCCTGCAGATATATCACCAGCTTGTTCGTCGTTTTAGAAACAAAACTAGTAACGTTATGATTCTTGGAGAATACGCAGGAACGGCACCGGGAACGTCGTCTTACAGGAAGTTGTAGAGTCCGTAGTAAATATGTGGAGCATTAATACATGTGGCTTGATATATTTAAGACGGAAGGGCTACACGTGAATGAATTGAAAACTTGCGCGTTTGGATAGGAGCCTCAGTAAGTCCACGCATGTGTTTTGGTAAAAAGAAAAAAAGAAAAAAAAATGCATAACCATTCTCCCTCCGTAAGTAAACCTACTTATCGTAACAAGTCTCAGCCAATTATCAGAAATATTTTATGTTAACGCAAGCAGGATATGAAACAAATATTCAGACTTTTAGAAAAGACTGCATTGGAAGAAACCTGTGATATGACTGATGTCTTTTAAACTTAGTTTGATACTGAAGATAAGGATTCCCCTGCTGAATACGCAGTTCGAGTACACTTTATTAAACCCTAAAACACTACCGTCAATGATGGGGGAACTATTTCTCTACCTTAGCATCCAACTGGTCCAGCAGGAAAATAAAAAAAAATCAATTTCTATCAGACCGAAACACCATAAAACACAAGAAGGAATAGGGACAAAATGACGCACTTGCCCTCGGCGATTTCTTAATAAGAACTGAAGGAAGAGGGACCCACATGGTAATACACATATGGGACTCCGGTTAACAAATGAACTTCGAGAAGAGTCGGATCTGCCAGACCCAAGGATAGTGTTCCAGGGTTAATAGTGGTAGGGGTACTAAAGATAGACGATAGAGTCCTACTCCTAGTTAAAACTTATCTTAATTTTATGCCGACTAATGTTTTAGCTGTCGATGATATCGGCTCTGTATTTATGGAAATTACAAACTTCGTGGGAAGAGAATGACATTAGGATTAGTCCAGTACTGCTGCTGTGCTAATTAGGAAAGTTGAGTTCCACTGCTGTTCCGTCAACAACATTGTAGTGCTGCTGGTGTTCTGTCAGCAACGTGTAGTGTTGCTGCTGTTTTTACCAACATCAGTATACTGCTGTTGTTATTTTGTCAAAAGCAGTGTAGTTAGTGCTAAAGATATTCACTCGGTAACAGTACAGTATTCTTTTTGTCCTTTAAATAATGATGCATTGTGATACTTCTGATCTGCTTGAGTCATACTGTCTGCATGTGAAAGATAATGCTTTTGTTGGATTTACATGTTAAACAGAGTGTGAATCTGTTGCCGTTACGTAAATGGCGTATGTCATGTCCTTGGTTTTGCTTATAACTTTAAAGGCAAATGCCAAGTTCTGGGCCCCTGCATGTCATACATACCTATCAGTTTAGGATGTTGTGTCGTTAAAGGAATTAAAGATATAGATTAATCATGCGTTGCTGATCACGACCTACATCTCTGCATAGCATTTATGTAAACATATAAAGATACAGATACAATCACAGATACACATATCATCTGATACAAAAGGCTACCTGGAGTACGCAATTTCTGCCAAATTATTTTTCTAAATGTTACTCGTTTCCTTCATTTAAATTCTAAAGTTCTAAGATTCGACCTTACAATAACCACATCCTCTGCCATATCCTGGAAACGCTTGATAATCAACACCACAAAGCCTCCTCCCCATACGGTAGGGGTGTTGAAAAGGTACCAATATATCATTTCTTCTGATTAGATATTTCATTTCTATATACGTAGGTCTGCATCAGCTCATTTTGCAGAATGGCCGTATATATGAGATGGCTCCGCATCTACCTCTCTCTTAGCCAGAGTAGAATCAAGACTCTTCTGTCCTATTGATCATCATGTTATTACGTCTCTACAATCGTCCCGTTCCATCCGCCGTGGTGTTGTTGCCCTCTCCCTGTTCCACAAGTACTATTTCGAAACAGGGAATAAGCTGCCTCTACGTGTCCCATGTAAAACCAGAGGGGTTCTTACTCAGGCACTCGCAAGCACGAAAGTGCCTCTATGATTTTCTATTTTCAATCTATTTAGAAAGAGCTTTAGAAAGAATAAAGATTGCATTTAATTTCTTATATTTTATGTGTCTTCCAGCCCAGAAATATGACAACAGCAGAATTAGAACTAATAGATTTCCAGTCATTACTGAACATAAAACAATTGTTTCAACAAGAAGTTATATTTACATTCTGGGCATCAGTTGACCATAAGACCAAGTCTCCTTTGTTTGAGAGTAAGGCATTGAAATTTCTAGTCATGCTTACAGAGGAAGACAGACGTCAACAGAATGGGTCCTATCGAGGCTGTCTGTGACAGTGGAAGAAGTCAAAGAAACTTACAGAATAAAGAAAAAAAAAAAGAAAACGAAATATACCAACCATTTTTGACTGCGGGAAGTTTAAAGGTTTCTGGAGGTCACGAATTTGACAGTATTGGTATCTGAAGCAGAAAGAGTGATGCTGTTGATGACTTTATCGATAAAGGTAAGAATGACTGTGATGTTGAGGATGGGGATGGTTTACTGATGAGACTGATAATGATAATTGATATACTTGCGTTGTTGATTGACACTGAAAATCGGATGCCCGTGATAATGGTGATGATGAGAATCGTGTTGATAGCGATGATGTTAAGAAGAATACTGTTGATAATGATAACACTGATAATGATACAAATGAGGTGCTGTTTGTATTTGCAATGACATTCATGGAGATGAAGATGATGAACACCGGACATTGGAAAAAGAATTGTTGTTACGACAAAAAAGAAACATCCCTGGTATTAGGGGTTAACGTTAAGGGTTTGGACTGGTATGCGAGTCAAAAATTACAGATTTAAATATTTAAGCAACACTTACAATATCCGAGAACTTTGATTACTAATGCATAGTCAGAGATACTGCCTAGTCTTCTCATTCCTTATATCTTTCATTAATTTTCATTAATTTCCTTCAGTGAGTCAGAGAATAATTATTTTACTGCCATTTATTTTCGTAATTATCCAACAAATATTAAAGATTTTCGAAAGTCAAGAGATTGATAGAGCCACACGTAAATAGTATTACAAATGTTGAGTAATCAGTAAATACCAAGCCAAATCAACCATTAAGAAGCCAAGAAATCATACATCATGTATGCGTGATCTTATTCTTACATGCATGTAATATAAAACGGTCATGTGCACATTCGAATAAAAACGTGTATGTACTCAACATACACAGACTGACACTTGTAAACACAGATTTATATCATCTAATCACGAAAGGTCATGAGCATTTCATACGTTTATACACACATACAGAGGAGGAAACACTCACACCAACCCTCACATTGCCGCAAACACACACACACACTTAAACATGTATGCTCGTATGTTTTTTTTTTTTTTTTTTTTTTTTTATATATTGAAGGCTCCAG
>JAYMFT010197349.1:0-11746 GCA_038088735.1 Panulirus argus
CGTGGGAAGTATTCTTTCTCCCCTATCCCCAGGGATAATATATATATATATATATATATATATATATATATATATACGTATATATATATTCGATGTCGTGTGTCGAGTCTCTGTTTAATGACAGGAGTACCGCATTGATATCCCACTCCACACGACCGTCTTCTTCCAGTTTCCACCGACAGACACACCCGGAATTATCGTCGTCTCTCCTGGACGGCGCCGGTGTTGGTGAAAGGTGGCCTTTCTTGATGCCCCACACACAGGACAACCCAACAGGTTCCCATCTCTACAATCAGTGTCGCACTGTAGGCTTCGCAGTCTCAGCACCATGGCCGCGTCAGCTGCAGAGAGGCTGGCTACCCTTAAACCAGTTATCCGGCCAAGCTTTACAATTCTATCTTGAGTTCGATTCACTCAGCGTCGGTGGTAGTCGTACGGTGTAGAAATGTGATGGTTGTGTACCTCAAGTGTAGCCCTACTAACGTCTTCAGTCTTCCGATATCCTGGTGTTTTTAACTTTAAGATAGTACATCATCACACACCATCAGTAAAGGTAATTTGCATATCAGATTATTCATCGTATGTGAGGGCGAACAACGTCATATGATAACGATCGTTTAGAGAAGTTCACAGACCAGTTCGTACTGAGTCACTGACCTGGATGCTTCCGAGCCTTGGCCGCTGTCTCAGCGAAGAGGCAGCTAAGTCGACATGTAGCTGTGGCCCAACAGACGACATATTCTGAATCTCGTAAATGTCTCTATAAACTCTATGTTCCTATTGACATCAAAGAGAATCCAAGGCCCTCTTCCTTAGCTATGTTTACCCATCCAGTCTCTAACTATTAGTTAAACCATTTTGAAAATACTGTAAAACACTGCGGTTCATAGGGTTTTCCAGTGGGACGTGGTATTTAGGAGATAAGATACCAGCCAACGCTGATTCCCTTACTAAACACATCTCAAACGTTTGTTTATACCTCCTTCCTCGAGGAGGAGAGATACGTCTGGCAACGTTGTTGCAACTCCACTTCACAGAAACAGCAGTTGCTCTGCTCATACCCCACCATCCCATCACGCCCACTCCATACTGCCACCACCCCTGTGGATATCCGAAGTACTTTTTTTTTCAATAATATATTGCATTGAATACGTCAGTGATAATTGCCATGTTGGGCTTATTCGGTATTTAATAATGAGCTTATTCACAGTCCTTTGCTATTGGTCTTACTACTACTCCCGAGAACACAGTGCCCGCCAATGAACTAGGCGCGAGAGGGACGCACATAACTTTATGCCACCTAGAATAATACCAATGTTCGCCAGTGCTGTTGGCGCCTTCTAGCGAGCAGTGGCAACTACATGACGTGCCGGCATACCACGTAACATGAGTCCGCCTCAGTGGCCGTTTAGCTGACATGTTTTGTTGTGCTTCCCACTTATAACCTGAATTTTTTTTTCGTACCTCTACCAGCTACTATGGTCGGAAATACTCACCTAACAAGGGACAAAACAGCTTCTAAAGTTGCACTTAAAAGGGAAATAAAACACAAGAAAATTTCTGTTTTTATCGGTTTGAGCTTATGATCAGTACAACGGTGGATGAAGAAACGTAATGATAGCGGCACCACTACACCGACCCATGTGATACGCCCTGGAACGGCCAGAGAGACCTCTCCACGTACTTTGAATGTCCTTAAACGTTAAGTGGATGCAGATCCGCGCTTGAGCGCAAAATAATTAAAAGGAAAAAAGCGTAGACTGCTCAGTGATGTGTCGGTAAGGACAGTGCAGCGTCGCTTACACTAGGACCTAAAGTACCGGAGTAGGCTGCGTCCCCAAACAAACCGCTCGTAACCTATAAGCACAGGAAGAAAAAAGTCGATTTTTGCAAGAAGTATGTAGTGAGGGATACGGCTAAGTTCAGAGAAGTCTTGTGGAATGATGAGTCCACCTTTACTGTGGCAGGTGGCCGGCCGGCCATGGCGGTCGTGTGTTGTACAGTCGATCAGGCTGTGATCCATCTGACCCCCAAGAACAATATTGCAAACACTCTACAGTTCCTCGCTTCACCTATGGTATGTGATTGTTCCAGTTACTGTGGCGTTAGGGACTTTGTAGTGTTGTCAGAGAATGAAACTATGAATAAGTGTAGTTAACTTGAGTTACTGTGTGACCATCTCCCTGATTCGTTCAAAAAGTGCAAGGCCGAAGTGTTCATGCAGGATACAGCTCCCTGCCACACTACCAAACTAGTCACCGATTGGCTTAAGGAATGTGCACTGGAGTATACAGTGACTGGCCTGGGGAATTCACCTGATTCATATGAATCGAGTTAGAAAATTTGCGAGTACTTATGAAAATTAAATTACGTCATTTAGTCTCTAACTAAGCTGGCGGCTCCAGTCGTGAAAACTGTGCAAAGATGGACCCTTAATGGCTTCAGAACCTTGCTGATACAGTTCCTGATTGTTTAAAAGAGTGTATAAAGAGAATTGGGAAACCAGTGAAGTAATAGTTGGTGGTGAAACAATTTTCTCGGTTTTATTTCATTTTTATCCGTTTTGCCTCAGCCCTCTCTCGTGCACTTCACTGGCGGGCACTGTATGTGTGGACAAACTAAAGATGAGGATTTATTTCAATAGTAGCGAGTTTCTTCGAGTTTTATTATTCTGTAATAATCTGCTGTAACTCAATATGTTTGAGAGATTAAACGAAGATATAACAATTGTATTATGAGTTCAACACCTACGCAAGACACAAGTACATTTTTTTCATTTTCTTTTTTTATGTTTAAGGCTTCAGTCACGTAAAATATATATATATATATATATATATATATATATATATATATATATATATATATATATATAACAAAAGACAAGGGAAAGTATTTACGAGTCTTTGAGAGAGACCTGTCTGTTGAAATGTGCCAGGTCAAAGTTACTGGAAAAGACATAAGAAGGTAGAGAGTTCCAAGGCTGCTACTTGTAGGAAAAGAAGCAGGTATCAAAACGGCCCACCCTTGAGTTGCCGATGGTCACACAATAATCATGTGACACAGCAACTTACCGTGTATTACGTGGTCTAGCTATTGGTGGGGGCACACAAGTAGCCAGCTCTCGGGAGCAAAAACCAAGTAATACCTATAGAAGAGGGAAAGTGAACCAAGACTGGCATAGGGCAAGGGGGTCAAGTTTGGAAGTTAACCTGGGACAGTTTATAAGTCGGGCCTCTTTCGACTCGACTTTCTCTCTTTCTCCCGCCAGTCTGGCCCTAACTACCAAAATCTTGGCAATGACATCTGAGGATTCCGTTCTCGAAGAGAGTTGGCATTCAGCTATCAACCAGGGCCAGTTTCTGAGGGCCCTCTTTTTCAGCTATACTTTTCTCTTGACCTCCTAATACATTCTCTTGTATATCTCCCAATCACACGCACACCTTCCCTGCAGGTAACGCTTATACTTTAAAAAGTATCTCGTTCTGGAACATAACAAATACTGCTGACGACTTTCAAAGGGAAGAAAGCTCTTTTGGCACCATCTTAAAATATGATAGGAAAATCGGTCTTTATATCTAAAACTACACAGTAAACCTACTTAAACTTTCTGTCAAAAAGCCCTGTCTTATTCCTCTACTAAACCTAATAACCTTTAATTTGTTGACATTTACTCTTATTTTTTTTCTCCCCGACTCTCCTAGACTAAATCCAGCTTCAGGGGTTTGTCTCAGGTGTCAGCGGTCGGAGTCGTCTCATCCGCAAACAGCAATGCCTATCCCCCCAATACACACAAAGTATAACATAGTAATCGATTCATCATCAGAGAATGTTTTAAACACTATCATCCTGTATACACCTTGTATACTTATATGCATAGAGATTATAGGCACTTACAGGGCTCGTCTTCGCTCCACCATGGTGTCACCGATAAGGTAATAGAGTCCTGGACGATGGATACTGTCCTTGTCGATGCGCCAGAGGAAGAAGGGTTCACTTATGTGGTTGAGCCCCAAAATTCACACGGATCAAGATGTACAAAATGCAGTGTGCCAAATTCTACTAAAATAGAAATGGACATAAAACCAACAATACTGGTAACTGCAGCACAACCCAGTGACAAGCACTCGTATAAGGACATGAATGGGGAAAACATTTCATACAACGAGAGGTATACCTATGCTGAATAGCTATGGAAACAGTTGTAAACATTTAATATAAAGCATGTTTACCTCCCAGGAACGCTAGGAGGAAAAGGAAATAATAATCTACTATTAAAGTATGAAAGAGAAAATGAATGAAAGCTTGAGGGTAGGAGGGGTGACCTCTCATTTTCAGTTTTCTTTTCTTCTCACAATTCAACTGTGCCCCTAAACATGGTTTGCCCTTCACATCCCTGTGTGAGACGACACCAAGCAATAAAATCCCGAGACTCATATCTACCGTAATTAACACTTGTTCATACAGGGTAGAAGAGACTGTTTCAGTTTGAGATGTGTCTGTGGAGGTGAGAGGTATGTTTGTGACGGTGAGAATTAAGTATGTGGTGTTCTGAGGTGTGTATGTGTTGGCCTGAGGTGTGTATGTGATGCTGTGAGGCTTGTATCTGTGTTGTGAGTTGTGTATTGTGATTTGAGGGGTGTATGCAGTAGTGTGGTGATGTGAGGGGTGTATGAGGTATTGTGAGGTGTGTTCTTGTTGGAGTTAGGTGTGTATGGAAGTGCCAGGGGTGTAAGTAGTGGTGTGAGGTGTGTCTGGGGGTAAGTGATGTGTATGTGGTGGTGTAAGGTGTGTATGTGGTGGTTGGAGGTGTGAGATATGTATGGAGGGATGAGGTGTGTATATGGTGGTATAAGGTGTATATGTGGCGGCGTGAGGTGTGTATGGAGGTTTGGGGTGTGTATGTAGTGGTGTGAGTTGTGTGTTTGGGAGTGTTAGGTGTGTCTGGAGGTGTGAGGGGTGTATATGGTGTGGGGTGTGTATGGAGACATGAGGTGTGTATGTGGTTGTGTTAGGTGTGTATGGAGGTGTGGGGTGTGTATGGAGGTGTGAAGGGTGTATGTGGAGTGTGAGGGTGTGTGTGTGGTGCTCGTGGTTGTGCGTGGTGGTCCAGTAGCCGCTAACAAACCATGATCGACTGTGTCACCTGGAGGTCAAGTTATGAATACATCTCTTGTCTGGAAAATGGACGGACGGGTTCTGAGAAGCTGGAGGATTGGGAATGGGTTTATTGAAGGGGTTTAGGATGTCTAGTGTTGGGGGAAAATTTAGAAAAAGGAACGTATGCTGTATTATATATGTAATAAATGATATATGAAGAAATAAAAGTTTATTGAATTCAGGCAGCCATTGGGCTGAAAATGTACAGCTGAGGAATTACATAATTGGGAGGGGTTCATGGTGGTAACTAGTTAATTAATCACGGAAGAGCTTAAAATCAAGATAGGGCTGGATACTTCTACGCTTCAGATAAGCACATGAGTGACGTCTATATACATAGTAAAAGAAAAATAATTTTATTTTTTATAGTTTATACGTTATACATTTAGTGGTGATTAGTTGTACATTAAGTGATGTACAGTCACATATTGTCTGAATTGCAGTAGTATTGTGTTGACATTATGTATATGAATCCATGGTGAACATTAGGTGATGTAAAGTTACATACTTGTTGAACTGCTAGAATATTGACTCTGTCGATATATACATTTAATGATGAACATTATGTAATGAACATTTTCTCGTTGCTTGTGTTAAGGTAATACAGTAGATGGCATACACAAATCTATGGAAAACTAAGCTATCTGCTTTCTTAACTGCGCAATTGTTTAAGGATGGTTAATATTCACAGTAGTGTGTATAGGACAAATCTTACAACTGTACGAGCACTTTCTGGTACAAGGTGATTGTGGTGAGGGACGTCGGTCAGTGGAGGTTAGTCTTGATGGTATGGTGCTGGTACTGGGTCACAACTTCAGCGGTCGCTGTGGTCATCTGGGTCACAACTTCAGCGGTCGCTGTGGTCACCTGTGTCACAACTCCAAAGATCGGAGGACCTAGGAACATATCTGCGTGTCATGTTTACGCTAAGACAGCGACCACAGCTCCGACCGTCACCCGGTTCACTGGTAAAGTTATCTAATTTCTATATATTCTCTTTCACAAAGAAATTCGTTGGAGCTAGACGCTCCTGTGTGAAGATGATGAGTCCAATCAGGCGTAATCTAAGTATCATGGGGTAGAGAGAGAGAGAGTCGACTGTTGACTTGCAGGCAGCACGGGAGCGCCACCGCCATATGCTCCAATGTCTCGTCGAAAGTTGGGCTAGGTGTGTGTGTGTGTATGTATGTGCGTATGATGTTATACCTATGGATCATTAAGCGAAGATGTTGTACAGAAATTTTAGATCTATAGTTATTCAACATATGTTTGTTTCCTATTATTTTCATTCCGTATGTGTTTGCTTTTGCATTTAATGGCTATCAACTGCAGAGTGATCACCGACCCAGAAATCTCTATATACGACTTAAAAGCTTAGGTTCTCCCATATGAAATAATTGATCATTATTCATAAATGATAGGAAATATTCAGTGTGTGTGTGTGAATTGAATTGAATTGAATTGAATTTATTTAGTAGCTCAGACTTTATAAAAAGTATGGAGCACAGCTCCTACAGACTTTGACAAGCGAATTCAACAGTATGATTAGTTAACACAACTGGTATGTGTGTGTGTGTGTCTGTTGGGGGGGGGGGTAAATTATGGTGTAGGGTAGTGGCCGACCCAGTGCTGAATAACTGACATGTTTTGTAGTTCCTGGTGACAAAGAAAGAAGTAAAAGTACCGTTTCCTTCTGTCTGCTGAGATTGTTTTCTGCTGTACTCTTATATCATACACAGCTACAGTGATGGTTATAAAAAAAAATATATGTTTTTGTTTATAGAAATATGATACCCTTCACTAGAATTCAGTATGAAGGAGATTGGTTGGCAAGCGTGGGGAGGAAATTGCAGGGTTATACTGGAAACTCTACTCTCATATTATACAGTCAAAGCAGTGTTGGTGAACACCATGAATATGTGTAGAAATATTAAATCTTGCTTGTTATATTTAAAAGTGAAGAGACTATGTGGTTGGTGTTTGTGTGGAGGATGTTGGAGGTGTTTCTGAAAATATTATCAGTTTATAGATCAACAACGTCTGTTACCAATGTCCTACATTACCCCAGGATTACGCACATATTATTAGATGCAATTCTAGCATAATTTCTTACACAAGTAAGAGTTTACTGAGAACTCTTCCCTCCTTACCTATTCTCCCGCAAAATAACTCTCAGTCTCATATTTCATTTCATTTTTCATGTTTTAACTCTTCTTTTTTTCTCACCGATTGACACACATCATATCATAACTGTTCCTCCCATTACATTAGGTCATCCAACAAATATCCTTACGCAGTGTCCGCTGGGTCACTTGTGTATGCGTAACCTTCAGGTGAACGACAACCCACCAGTAATGGTGATTGTAATGGTACAGTGGGCATCAGAATTTTATTTCTCGCGTCCTCTTAGCGATGGAAGAGCCTTTTGTAGGCTACTTGTGATACGATAAGTCAGCTGGATATCTACGCAGAGGTGAAAAAAGTTAGAATATCAGTTGGTGTCTGCCGCAGTTTACCGAAAGAGCGTCAGTTAATACCCGCCGGTTTTTATGGTTACGTATTACTTAAAAAACCGTTGTTTTTTTATTTTACTTTTGATAATATTAGAATTCTAAATTGATAAAAAGAAAAGATCTTATTCAGACTATACATTGGCACTTAGAAAATTTAAAATTAAAAGTAGATAAATACCGATACATACTATTTGTAACATTTTATCTTCTGTACATAATCTTTATAGTTGACGTCTTTAGGGACAGAAAATATGAAAATAGTTTAATTTTCCAATAAATTTTTCCATAAAACAGCAGGCAAAGATATTTTATTATATTATGGTGAGAAATGATAAGGTGAGCTGTTGAGGAATACAAGATAAAGTCTCATAGATAAAGATCTCAGTCTTCCACATTAACATTTTTGAAGAAACAGAGATCAGTAAAACGGGCAAAATGAATTGCTAACTATACAGAATCAGCAAAATCCTACATTCGTGGATAAATCACTCTTTTGTCGTGGGCGACAAAATCTACCGACGTCAGACACCAAGTTTTGTCGTGGGTGACAAAATATACCAACGTCAGACAATTAGTACCAACATTACAGACTCTTGGCACTCGTCGTACTGATGAAACATAACCTTTTTACTTTTACATGCTTAAGTATGTAGACGTGGATAACAGTCACAGTGACCTGAGTCGAGAAAAATGCAAGAGAAATTTATTTACTGTTTTTTAATTTCCATCCTCGGCTTATGTGACGTTATGGGGGCTGTGTGGGGGCGCCGGCTGCCGGCGGCGGTAGCAGAGTTGAACTGTTGTCGGAACTGGACGGCAGCCAACACTTCGTCTTGTCCACACGGTGTGAATATATATATATATATATATATATATATATATATATATATATATATATCACATATTCGCCGTTTCCCGGCTTAGTGATACAGCGTCAAGAGTGGATGAATAAACCTCAGAGGGAAAAATCCTCACTTGGCCCGCGTCTCTGTTCCTTCTTTTGGAAAAGTAAGACAGGAGGGGAGGATTTCCACTCCCCTGCTACCATCACTTTTAGTCGCCTTCTACGAAATGCAGGGAATACGTGGGAAGTATTCTTTCTTCTCTATCCTCAGTATATATATATATATATATATATATATATATATATATATATATATATATATATATATATATATATGAAGATGAAATCGAAATTCAGTAGTTCAGATGATTTTATTTAACATATAATTTTTCTATACATTGCAGCACATATTTCACGGAGACAATCCGCCTCATCAGGTGCAAACATTTCATAAAGTTTTTAAATCCCAACACCACCACACAAATTCCGTCTTAGTGCCATGCCCGTTAATACACTGGCCTGACCGTTAAAGGGAAAGTGAGAGGGTGGCTTGTGATTAAGGGGGGATGTGTACGGGAAGTTGGCTCGGGTAACGAGATGTGTTCAGCTACTTTTCTTATGTTATCTTTTCTTGATAATTTTTTTCATAATGTTTGGTTGATAGTAGGATGTGCTTTAAAGTTGGCTGAGGATAACTTAAAGTTCTTAATATTAGCAATTAAGACATTCAATAACGTCATGGATAGCATAATCGGAAGAGGGGTACAATGTGACTGGTTGTCATTATCTACAGAGGGTGATCGATTTCATGCCAATGCTTAGCGATCGCATTTCTTTGGTCACCTCTGCGTACTGAATGACTGCCAATGGCACCTCTCTGTTGTTCTATTGTTTTTTCCTCACAATGTAAATCTCCTTCCAAAATATTCTGTAAAAAATTCTCTTATTATCCTTGAAGTATACTGATTGTAATCGCTCATCCCAACCCTCATCTTCCCCCTTGCATCTTCCTCTTGACATCCTGCCGTTTTCTGTTGTGTACCTTCAGTCACACGCACTTTTCGCCTTGTGAAACCATACACTTCTCTATTCTCCTTCACTGGCAACTTTACTTCGTCACCACACCTCTCATTACCCCTTTTCCACCTGCATATCTCCTTCCTTCCGAATCCCTCACAAATCTCTCGTACATCACAGCACTGCTTCTGTAAACACCTCCCATTAATGCCTCACCCACTCCTTTTGCCATTAAGGCATAACCGCTTATGTTTATTTTCATCAGTGAAATGGCAAACCGCAGAAGTAGGCAAGCAACTAAGTGCCCTATATTTGGTCAACTACAACAACTAAAACAAACTGTTTTACCAACATATGAAGACTTAATGAAAGCATGCTAGTTGGAACAAAATAAATTATTATTCTCTACTTCAAAGAAACCAGCATTTTCATGTATTTGTGATGTAGTTACTAACTTCTTTATTGAAATTTGGCAGTCAGCATTAACTCCTATTGTATCAAAAAAGAGTATTAAAGATATGATCAATGATTACCACACAATATATAAGAGACTTCTATATTACTAACTTGTTTATGTTTATCCTTATTTTTGCGTTTAGACCTTTTTCTTATCCTCAGGCTTTTTTGACGGTCTACAACTACAATTATCATCTTTTTCTTTGACCTTTGATCAATCAAAAATTCATGTTCATTTCTAGAAATTCAGATCTGGACATTTAAAGCAGTAATATCAAAGAGCACTTTTACATGGTTCTGGAATTAATTGAGCTTCACCTGATACGAGGCAGTATCTTCCTATATTTATAGTGATATAAAAGTCTCTTATATTTTGTGTGGTAATTATTGATCATATCTTTAATGTTAGCGCAGAGAACCCATATTTTTTGCATAATTTTTTCCCATGGATTCACAACTTTTCCGCACTACCTCTAAATGAATATCAAGAGAAGTGTAAAAACGATTCAGCCTATTGGGTACGTTTGTGGTGGTTACAGCGAAGAGAAACTGAGCGAGGCTGCAAGGTGTACGATGTAAACAAACATACGAACTGACGCTTATCAAAATTGTGTTGATAAATACAAAATAAGAACTCGACAGTAACATATTAGTATTCAGAGTTTAGACATTTAAGTGCACTCGTTTCTTTATGTTAGTAGTTTTATTTGTTTTTCATAAATATATTTATTGAGTATAGATCTTAATTTAAAAAAAGGAAGAAAATTGGAACTCTTTTGAAGCGAAAAGATATTTTTCGTTTGACTTGAAAGACCTCATTGCACTAGAAGAAATACAACAGAAATGTGAAAGTATACGGAAAAAGTGCTATTATGACACCGTCGTAAGGAAGAGCAAATAATGTTTGTCGTGGATTTGATGCAAAATATTTATCAAGTCTTTTCTTAAACGTATCTGTAATACTACTTTCAACAACTGTAACTGGTAAATCCTTCTAAATGTTAACAATCTTGCTGAAAGTAAAATATTTCGCCTCATTCGAAGAAACGTTTTCCCATGAATTTGTATCCAATTCTATGAGTGAAATCAGACGAATGAAGACTAAAGCATTACGTCAGTATTATCAAAGCCTTTCATAATTTTTAATACTTGCATTACATTACTTCTTGACCTTCTCTTTTCTAAGCTAAATAGATTCAGATGGTTTAGTCGGTTCTTGAAGGTTTGCTTCCCATTCCAGGGAATCATCTTGGCAGCTCGACGCTGCACCTTTAGTGTTGTCTTCTTTCAGGCATTTACTACCACAAATCTCGGCCACTTAGTCGTCAAGTTATGTACAGACTCAATAAAACTGGGGTTCTCCCGCCTCTGCGATAAGTATCCACATGTTCAAATTACCCGGGAACCAGAAAAGGTAGAAAGATATGAATGGACGGACATTTATAACAGGTAACGGGGACGGTGGATATTCTCAGCACTTCGACCCAGGATTTATTTTATCTTGAAGTTAAGTACGTGTGTAAATATATTCCATTATTATTACCCTCATAATTATACGCTATATGTCAACCCAAAGTGGCGTTTCTCGACTTTTTCAATCTTTATTTCAAGGAAAGAAGACTTTCATTATGTTATATACCAATTTTGAAACAAAAAGATTTTCCCGTAAAAAATACCCTTCTGTTTTTGTCAGTTTTCTTCAAAAAATAGATTTGCTTTAAAATCACAGTATAGGTAATGTTTTTCATGCTGAAAAGGA
>JAYMFT010197360.1:0-11746 GCA_038088735.1 Panulirus argus
GGGAGAGGAGGGGGGGGGGCAGGATGGCACTATAATCATCTGCAAATCCAATGATAAATGATAAACTTATACATTGACTTACTTTCTCAGGTTCATTATACATGCACAGAGTTGTCATCCACTGTGAAAGGTACTGTCTGAAGAGTGACTGTTCTTCAGGAGTAGCATTTATATATCTAGTACGAGCATAATGCTCCAGAACCTGCAAGAAAAAGAAAGAAAATTATTCTTTAATATGTACAACTATGGTCAGTATATACCTCACTCAGCTATGGCCATTGTCCACTCTCCTTTGGCTACTTAAATATGAAGGATCACATGGGCTTTATCTAAACCACATACTACATTTTATTCATGGCAAAGCCTTATGAGGATTATAAAAATAATTCCCTCCATGAATAAAATGACCCATCTTCAACAACTATGAACCTCTGATTTCAGTCTAAAATATATACACCATTAACCATTATGTTCTAGCTCTTACATCAAAAAATCCTTAGGAAAATAGTATGGCTGCATAAGATTGCTGGCACACAATAGATAAATAAAGAAGACAAATGGTGCTATAAAGAAAGGTACAAAGAGGATTGGCTGCATAAAAAAAGATGGATAAATACTGCAAGGTGATTTAGGCTTGATGTGCATATAAACATGCCTAATCTTCATCACTTTCAATATTGGAAGAGTGAATGTCCATAACATCACTTTCTACAAGCAGAGAGGTAAATAATAATACAGATAATATCAGAATAATGAAAAAATGAACAAATCTTATTCTAGTGCAACTGCTGGCAACAATGGCTCCACTTTTGCTTGGAACACCTGATGCCTATTCTTGGTCACTTTCAATGATGGAAAATTTAATGTCCATAAAATCACTCTCCACAATTATACTAGGGCAGATCATCATCATCAAGTAACTCAGGATTGTTTTCTGCCTAGTCCTCTACATCTAGTTAATGCCTCTCAATTTCTTCCCTAAAGAGCTTGTCGGGATGTGTTCTCTGTGGTATGGCTTAAAGGCAACTGACTGCGTAGAGACCTTATCATGCACTGCCAACTCAGCAACCACCCTAGCTCGTAACATTCTGAGAGACAAAAGCTTCAAAGTGGAGCATATCAGGTTTTTATGGCACTGATGTGGAGCATATCAGGTTTTTAGGGCACTGAAGTGGAGCATATCAGGTTTTTATGGCACTGACAAAGGCCCATCTAAAAGTTGAGAGGAACATGTATGTCAATTCCATTGCTAAATATGTTCACACCCTTGGCTAAAGGCTAAAGGAGATGTGGCCAGCAATAACTAAATGACTCACTACCAGTGTTATACAAGATACCAACCATCATGTCATCAATTTCAGCCACTTCATGATTGGTGGAAAGACCCTTCATCGGACTGTAACACGAGGACCTACCTCCATATAAAAACTTGACAAGACCATTTGAAGAGTATTGCTAATATACACAATAAATGAGCTTATGCTAATAGGCCTACTGAAAATTACATGCAAAAAATTATTAAAAACCATCTGTTGGAGAAATGGGCATGATACTTATTTTTTCTGAGCCTCTAGTACAGAGTTTAATATTTGTGTTTAGTGTCTGGGCATGTATGTGAGTAGAAAGAGAGGAGGGCGAGTGGTTCAAGGTAAATGTGGGTCTGCATTATGGATGTGTATCATCATCTTGGCTGTTTAATCTGTTTATGGTTGGGATGGTTAGGGAGGTGAATGTGAAGGTCTTGGAGAGGGGAGAGGTCTGCAGTCTGTTGGTGTGGAGGAGCCTGGGAGGAGTCAGTTGTTGCTTTCACATGAACATGGCTTTGGTGGCAGTCTTGGGTGAAAAACTGAAGAAGCTGGTGTTTGAGTTTTGGACTGTGTGACAAGAGAAAGCAGAGAGTTAATATGAATAAAGGTAATGTTATCAAATGCAGCAGGGGAGATACACAGACTGGTTGGAATGTGAGTCTGAATGCAAAGAACATGGAGGAAGTGGAGTGTTTTAGATATCTGAAGTGGATATGGCAGTGGATGAAACCATGAAAGCTGAAGTAAGCCATAGGGTGAGGGATAAGGTCCTGGGTGCACTGAAGAGAGTGTGGGCAAAGATTTATTTACAATCAACCAAGGCCCAATTTCTATGAGAGTCCCAATGTTACCCAGGACCTACTAAAGGCTTCTGCTGCTCAAGGCTGTACTACTCTCAGTAGCGGGGAAATGCAGACTTCTATGGAGGAAAAAGTTCTTAGGGAAATGCAGACACCTATGGAGTAAGAAGTTCTTTAACAAGACTGTACTCCCAAGCATACAGCCTTACCAAAGGTGACTTTTCATTTTTGGTGTAACCTCAAACAGGAGGGGTCTGTGAACACATAGGGCAAAGATAGATATGTTCCATGGTATAGCAGTCCTGATAGTGTTGAATAATTGCAAGCTGTGAGACCTATGCAAAAATGCATGGAAGAGTGCTTGTGGTGGATATAAAATGCTTGAGGACAAAAAGTGATGCAAGTTAGGTTGATTGAACAGAAAATGACTGGGATGAGGTAAATGTGGTCATATGTCATAAGATTAGCATGTCTGAGAGCTGAAGAAGGAGTGCTGAAATGGTTTGAGCATATGGAGAGGATGAGTGAGATGATAACTAAGTAGGTATGTGTTAAAGATACATGTAAGAAGTGGAGGGAACAACAAGAGGAAGACCAAGATGAAGGTGTGCATGAGATACAGCAAATTGGAGCAATGTGGTATAAAGAGGGTGGTACACTGTCAATAGTCAGAACCTGGGTATACAAAGCTGTTGGAAAACAAAGAAAAGGCTCTGGTTTCCATACACTATACATGAAAGCTTGACTGTGGATGTAAGCAAATGAGGCCATTCTTTGTCTGTTCCTGGTGCTACTTCACTACATGGGAAACAGTAAGCAAATATGAATCAATAGATGAATCAGTGGTACTACCCAATTTCTAGCATTTTCTAATGTAATAAAACTGAAAATTTTTTTATCTAACCTCCCAAAAGTGTCTGTGCCTGTGCACCCTATGCAGGCAACACCAGTGTTCCATATAAAGCCTTTCTACTTCAAGCCCTTTAACCTATTGAATTTTGAGGAAAGCATTACACACCTGCAGGCATACGAACTTGACTTTCTCATCAAGTGGCAGTCCACCAGTGGTCAATGTTGCTCCACACAGCTGCCAACCATCGCTGCTCTCACGCACTTGCTGAAGGTATTCTAGTGCCTTAAACATAAGAGAAAGCTGTTAACAATGTAAAAATTGCAATGCCCATATTATCAAATTTTCAGCAAAAATGTGCAAATGTACGATACAAAACTTTTCATGGGCAACTGTATTTCGATCATGCATGTCCATTTACATGTGATACACTGAAATGACCACTTGATTTACTCTCTTACCCAATTTCTGGATCCCCTTTAAAAATCTATGAGCATTTCAAGCAATTCCAATACAACGACACACCCAGCACACTACAATGTATAGGTGGAGTGATATATCTATAAACAATGTGATAAGGTTTCTCTGTAGTATTAAAAAGCCACACCTACATATCACCCATCCTAGTTAAGTATAATATCTTATTTATATAGCATTTCCAAAATCCTGAAATATCTAAAATCAAAATGTTTATGCATTAAAGATTACCAACAAAATAGTGGATGAGGTACTGAAGAATGCTTCTTTGGCTCCTAGGTGATGTTGCAACCCATGCTAATGTCAAAAATATTTGCATTCAAGGTGGTAGTGCTACAAACTTTTAATTTTTATTTCTGTGGTGTTTTGCCCTCATAACACTCACAACAGCATTCACCCAGTATCCAAGTGGTAGTGTTGAGTGTATTAGTGTAAGAAGGACACACTGAAATACAAAAGTAATAGCCAAAGATGATACAAAAACAGGGAGCATAGCACACGCTATCACTTCATCCCTCTTCAGACAGGAACTGAGCAATAGTGCTCCAAGTTCTAGCAAGGGATGCAAAAGTTTGGTGTTTGTGCAAACAAAAAATTTTGAAATATCACAATCATAATGATAAAATTTCCCACAAAAGAGGTAAAGTGAAGCATAAAATGCAAAAAATCAATATCATCAACATAAATTACAATATATACATTATGAAGTAATGTTCCAAGTTCTAGCAAGGGATGCAAATGTTTAGTGTTTGTGCACAAAAACAAATCTGAAACATGACAACCAGAATGACCTTTCTCCCACAAAAGTGGTAAACCGAAGCATAAAATGCAAAAAAATTTATATCGTCACCATCAGTTACAATATATACATTACTAAGTGATGCTCAAAATTATAGTACCTTGGAGCAAGCAAAATCTTCACAACTCACAGGAAAAATGAAAAAACAATTTTGCAAGATTTTGTCCACTTTTCAAAATCTTTTGAGGATAAATCACACAAGAACAGTATAAAGTTATATAAACCATAAGGACATTTCATGGAACATTTGAGTTAGCTACACAACATCAGAAATGTTGGGAGTGAAACCAGGATAACCATTTCTAAAACCTGAGTAATGGGTCTAAAGTCATTCAATTGTTTGATGCTGGAAAGCACATGTACAGAATTTCACAGCCAAAGGTGAACATTTCTTCATGATATGAACAAGGTTATGTTCCCGGTTAAATTTTCTAAAGGTATAGTAGTTCCAACAATATTATGTGGGAGACAGATAAGGCTGTGTGGAGGAGGGTCGATGTGTCGGAGAAGAAATATTTGAGGATAATGTGTGGCATGATTGAGTAATGAAAGGGTAAGAAAGGGGTGTGGTAATAAAAAGACTGGTTCAGAGAGCTGAAGAGGGTGTGCTGAAATGGTTTGGACATATGGAAAGAATGTGTGAGAAAAGGTTTACAAAGAGTTAATATGTGTGAGAAGTGGAGGGATCAAGGAGAACGGGGAGACCAAAGTGAATGGAAGGTTGGAATGAAAAAGATTTTGAGCAACGGGGACCTGAACATGCAAGTATGTTTTTAGCTATTTGTTCGGCTGCAATGTGAATCTGGCCAACAAAAGAACCATACAAAATCTTCAAAAGGTGTACCTTTAAGGGCTACCAATGCCTACTCAAATAAATAACTATAAATAAAACTATATTCTATCTATCTATCTATATCTCTCATGCCTGTTCCAACTGGAACTCCCCCAAAGGGGTGGCCATGGCCATCAGAGTCTCCATAACTGAAGAACTCCAGTGCCGCTTCTTAGCCTTTAGTGCCTCATCCTTAACAGGCCACTCGCAGAGGGGCAAGTCTAGGGTAGTGTTTGCAGAGGCGCCTACCTAATTTCCTAATGACTACTTGTACTTACTGCTCCTACCTACTATTTCTACCTAATGATTCTACCTATATGCTATCAAATAATGCAAGTATTCTTCAATTCCCCGATGTTTTAAAAACATCTCTCGGTTTCTGAAAATTTAACAAGTAAGGTTCCTACTGTGCAGTCAAATGTTGAATCGTGATGGAGGAATGTACTATGAGAAGGAAATGGGTGAACTCATAAGCTATGTTCAATTTTACCTGGGTGTGCTGCTGCTGATTATCTGGAGCCCAAAGACCTTGAAGCATCTGGGCATCCATGTTACTTAAAAGGCTAGCACAAGTGCCAAATCCACTTATGCTTACTGCTTCATGTACTCTCCCACTACCTTTAGCCCCACACTCTGAAAAAGTAAAATAAAAATGTAGGTTTAGAAAACTGAAAACCCTTCTCTATGACTTAGTGTTCCATGAGCATGATATATTCTCCACATTAATCTCAAGGAAAATCAGGGTCACTAGAATGCAAAAATAATTAAGGACAATAGGCATTTCTACACTATATAAGCAAGTTTTTTTATTTAATTATTGAATCTTTCACTTTTGAATATCGACACATGAACTGCATAAAGCACTTCCAAATCTGAACAAGCACCAAGTGAAAGTTTTTGGTGAGCCATCCACAGGATGGTCACTTTTCTAATGCCCTTGTGAGTAACGCAAAGACATTAAAAAATTATATGACGCTGTAGGTGGCCCTCCTGTTTGTTTACCGTTTGAAAGATTTCAATGCAAGTGTTATGAATGCACCTCTTAAACTGCTAACCATTACTCTTAATTTGCTAACTGTTGATTCTGAGTGTTTTTACCTCACAAATCTCCTCTACTTCAAATCCCTGTCCACTTTACAAAAACAAAGTTGATAGTTTTAGGAAATTATTACACCACCTTCATCTCATTTAATGGTGCATTATAAACTGTAAAGTGCCCCATCATGCTCCAAATCCCTTACTGCACCGTATTCTCAAATATTTCGTTAGCACTAAACAAAATCACTAAAAATCCCAACCGGGTTTCGATGCATGATGCAATTTGTGATTTTCCAGAAGTCACTAAATAATGACAGCACAGCGCACGCCGAATGAGGCAAGTTGTATATATAATCATCCTGCCATCTAGTCATCCTTCACAAGAGATTATACACAATGCTGAACTTTCCTCCTGATGTAAAGATACGATAAAGTGGCATTTGGCAAATGTTTTGCACCGAGGCAAGAAAAGATAACCCTGTCGTAAATTTCTATAAAGATATCAGTACATTCAGGTATCAGCCCTGTGGTTATAATATCTTGCAAGTTCTCGCTGAGAATTGACAATACCGGGAGACATGTCGTGTACACACAAAACATGTCAACATGACACCTTGCTGACCTCTCGTCAGCTGTTCATTCAACGCTCCACGACAACCCTAGCGAAAACAATCACAGAAAGTGCTTCTCCCTCATGGTTAAACTCTTCATCAAATATACCAACTTGTAGAAAAACCACTTAAATGTTCTACCTCATCAAAGTTCTCTAGTACCTCTTGAGGTGTGTCAGGAACACACTAATGTTGTGCTCCACCTTCCGCACGAGGATCCCTGTATTTTCAATGTTGTCACTTGACGTGTTCCAATAATTATGGTGTCACAGTACCACCATTCTTATATAATTTGGACATGACACGTAATTTTATCAATATGAAAATTAACTACATCATTTTAGTTTAAGTTTGTGTATCATTTAGAAATGTTGTATTATTTGATTTACACATGTGTTTTCCCATCGATGATAAAATGCTGGAGAGGTAATCAAAATAAGTAGACACCACTCATAGAAAATTGTAAGCAAAAAAGTATTTATTCCTTTTATAATTATTTTGAAAGAGAGAATAGCAGGACATATTTTTCTTTCTTTAAAAGACTTTG
The DNA here is from genome assembly GCA_038088735.1 of Panulirus argus. NCBI lineage: Eukaryota > Metazoa > Arthropoda > Malacostraca > Decapoda > Palinuridae > Panulirus > Panulirus argus. The sequence continues at coordinate 7,262 of JAYMFT010197360.1, forward strand.
TATACTCGATGAAGTCCGGTCAGTGTAGAAGTGTCTGTTGGTGTTATCCTTCTTCGTCAACAGATCGCCACTATGAAGGCTTCTGGCCTGGTATGGCATTTAATATTTACTGATTAAGGCTCGTTTGAGGCAAAGAGTTCATGTATCTGTTAAGTAGCAGTTACTTTAGATATACATGTCATGAAATAGAGCATTATTTTGCGTGTTATAACTGAAAGTGAAGTGGAAATTAGGAAATTAATGTGATGGTTCTGTGATCTGTGAAGCATGCGGAGGCAAGAAGATAATAAACGTGTATTGAAACTTTTGTCGAAGATTTACTTGAAATTATTGAACGGGTAATCTACCAGTGTATTGTATGATATATGGGATAAAAAGGGATGTGAAACGGGTGTTGATGCAGGAGATATTTGGCGATAGAGAAAACTTGCCATATCGGATGGTTGGTATAGTATTGTATTTGGGGGGTTGTGTAGCTGTCTCATATGACGGTGGTGGATAATGTGTTGGCAGACAAACCACCATGTGTTGTGGTATTATTCCTGTAGACACGTACACTGTTGGGAATGAAGTTTTTGCAGATGAACTTTGGAGAGTAAGGTATGGCTGAAGACATGGTATAACGTTAAGAAAAGTTGTGTTCTCTAATCGGTATAGTTTTGGATGGAAGGCAACTTTTTTATGTAATATAATAATGTATGGGCCCAGATTACCACCATTATTTTACTGAATACAGGAGATATTAGCGAGGGGTATATATATACATTCATAGTTTGAATTCTAGCAGTAAGTCCAGTCCGGCCACCATAGCTCTGTAGTCATAATGAATGGATTGCTCTCAACAGAACTTATCTCCCTTCTTTTTGAAAAGACTTCACTGCTTCAGTTACAGAAAGTGGTTAACAGAATCACGAGTCAGGTACTTTATAAATGAGTGCATATTTTGGGGAAAGTTACCAGTTTAAAGGTAGCATATGGATTTGGAAGACGTGTATTAAATTCCCTAACGTAGTAATTTGGATGGGGAGCATTGCTTTGATAGTAGATAATGATAGGGGTTGGCTGATCTGGGGAAAATAAGGAAAAAGTAATGTTACTGGATAACAGTGTATTAAAACCATGGAAATTCCTTTGGCAACTTAAATTATCTTTTTGATGTTAATGCTCATGAAGCAATTTTGACCTGTTCCAATGGAGTCTCTTCTGCCGGAGGACACACAAACATACTGGTGAGACACGACTGAAATATCAGCCACAAATGAACCTAAACAGGAAAGTCATGAAAAAGCTACACAAAATTCATCTAGGAGCAACTCCCCACCCACCCTTGACTTCCGTTGGTACAAGCTTTGCAATTGAAACCTCAAGGAACTCTCCTGCTTCAGACCCAGAAAACATATCAAACTCTCTCTTAAAACATTTTGGCCCACTTGCAATTCAGGCACTTAGTAATACAGTAAAATCCAAAACATCTGGAAACACCAAAGCAATACCAGCCTTAAAACCTTCCGAACCATCAAACTCCTCCTTCCGTAATATATCATTTCTATCCTCAATGTCCAAACTGTGAAAAATGGGAACATGATGTCTCACAAAACATCTGACCTCAGTATCCCAATAAAAACACTCATGTTTACACAGTGGCCTCTGCCATTTTCGTGGGTTCTTGCAAGCCAAATTAAGGGTGCTACTATAGTATGTGGTCTACCACGGTATCGTACACTATAGCATGTGGTCTACCTCATTTACTACCTAACCTAACCTAACCTAGGTTAGGTTAAGTTAGGTAGTAAATGAGATAGACCACATGCTATAGTGTTTGATACCGTGGTAGACCGCATACTATAGTAGCACCAAATTAAGTTTATCCATATTATTATATGATATGTATTTAATGTAAAGGATACTCTGGTTTTATGGTACTGTATTGTATGGGATTTAATGTTTTTATCAGGTAGTTCTTACTTATACAGCACATTAAGATTATTTCTGAATGTTAAACCTGGTGTTACTTATGAATTGACTTTTTTGATGGAATATAATTCCAGACAATTTTTCTGGGGCTTGTGGGATAGGAAGGTAATATTTTCTCTTATATAATTTTGCAAGACATTATGACTGGAAACCCTTAAAGATGCAAACAAAAACTTGGTGTTGCCTTCAAGGTTCACCATCATCAGGTGGTATGTAATTCCAAATGATTATCCTCAATGCTTGTGGGGAGGAATGTATTATTATTTTGTTTCAACATTATTATGACAGAGGACTGAAAAACCCTAAAATGTCGTTAAATATTTCAATATTAATGGAAAAGAACATTAAAGCTGTTGCTTTGTGAGGCCTTTGGGTCAATTTAAGAATTTGTGCCCTAAATCTTGAATGTTAATGTATGAGCCATCAATCATTGAGGACCCCAAATGTTTACTTTATAGCATTTTTCCCTCAACTTTGGTTTGGTTTCAACCAGTTTGTCTCAGATATGAAAACTTTAGTACTCTCTTTACCTAGGAGAATTAATGAAGTTTCCTTTTTCCTGGTGAAATAACACTTTTGGGGAACTGGCTCTTAAAACAAAATACACATCCAAAGGGTTGAAGTATTTCAAATATAATTTTTGTACTTTCAGCTTAAAGAGTATAGCGTCATTGGGCGCAAATTACCATCGGATTCTGACCCAAGTCCACAGCTCTACAAAATGCGCATCTTTGCACCAGACAGAGTAACTGCCAAGTCCCGCTTCTGGTACTTCCTTTCAAAGCTTAAGAAGATGAAAAAGTCCAGTGGTGAAATTGTGTCTATTGATCTGGTAAGCAAAAGTTTGATTAAAGTTATTATATGCCTGCATGTGTTTAGTTTATCATAAAGAGTAGCTACCTAGGGATATTGACTTACAGATGGTGAAATGGTGCTGATCATACACCCTGTGGTTAAGGATTGCTTCCATTTCATCCATCTGTCTATATCTCTGACAGTCATTCCCTCCAGGGACTCCCATCAAGGGGGTGGCCACAGCAAACAAGTCTCCACTTACCCGTGTCCTTACATACCTCCCTCATACACACCACTCCACACATTCTTCCCCCTCTTCTCTCCTAGGACTCTTCCACTGTATCTCCCAGTGTTGCAGGAGGTCTCCCTCAAACACCTATCCCTTTAATCGTACTTTCGTACACTTTCCTTGTAAACTTCTGTCTTGCATTCTTTCCATATGTCCAAAGCACCTTATAGTTTTTTAAGTTTCACCCTCTCTTCCACTCGACAAATCATTGTCTGCATTCCCTGTTATACCAAATATTTCATCTCTCTCTCTCTCTCTCTCTCTCTCCCCCCATTATTTTATTCATTCCATCTAGTCTTAGCATATGCTCCTTTCATATAACTGATTTCCACAGCCTACATTCTTGACCTCTGTGACTCATCCTCTATCCATGTTTCAGCTGCTTGGTTTAGGTCGGGAGGACTGTGCTGTTCCTTGATCCTTTCTTCACTCCATACTTACATGTCTGTCCTTCTGTTTCATCATATTTCAAAAAGTGAGACAGTGCATTAAAATTGAGATATTTTCTTTAAGTTCTGAGGAATGTGTGGAAAGAGATTTCATTATCTAAGAAGATAAAAATGGTTATGTTTCAAGGTATATTAGTCCCAACAATGTTATATGGATGTGAGTAAGTGCAGCATTTCTTCATGTATTCGTGGCACTTCCTTGCTAATGCTGGAAACTGCGATTAAAGATAAAAATTTTTTTTATTTATTATACTTGATGTTTCCCGCATTAGCGAGGTAGCACCAGGAAACAGACAAAGAAAGATCCATTCACTCTCATACACACATATATACATTTATGCACAATACATACATATACATACCAACATATATACATACACATGCTTATACACACATACATATTCATACTTGCTTGCCTCCATCAATTCCCTACGGCACCCCAACCCACTGGAAATAGCATCGCCACCCCCGTTGTCAGGAGGTAGCGCCAGGAAACAGACAAAAAGGCCACATTTGCTCACACTTAGTCTCTAGCTGTCATGTTTAATGCACTGAAACCACAGCTCCCAATCCACATCCAGGCCCCATAGACCTTTTTATGATTTACCCCAGATGTTTCACATGCCCTGGTTCAGTCCATTGACAGTACATAGACCCCAGTATACCACATTGTTCCATTTCACTCTATTCCGTACATGCCTTTCACCCTCCTGCATGTTCAGGCCCCGACCACTCAAAATCCCTTTCACTCCTTCCTTCCCCTTTCAATTTGGTCTCCCGCTTCTTGTTCCTTCCACATATGAAACATATATCCACTTTGTCAACCTTTCCTCACTCATTCATTCCCTATGTCCATACCATTTCATCACCTTCTGCTTTCTCAACCACACACTTTATTACAACACATCTCTCTTACCCTTACATTACTTACCCGATCAAACCATCTCACACCACATATTTTCCTTAAACATTTCATTT
>JAYMFT010197371.1:0-11746 GCA_038088735.1 Panulirus argus
GAGAGAGAGAGAGAGAGAGAGAGAGAGAGAGAGAGAGAGAGAGAGAGAGAGAGAGAGAGAGACTTTGGAGAGAGTGGGGGGAAAAAAATTGGTGTTCAACTCACGAGAGAAGCGATGCCAATGACGATGGTTCCCGTCCTCGTTGACAGACAGCAACAGCAAGTGGTCATGACCGCCATCTTTTGGGGCTGCCAGAAAGTCTTCCTTCCACCCCTGGCCGTCCCTGGGGGCCAGGGCAAACACGGGCGGTGAGAATGAACTTCCGAAAAGGGATCGTCTTTCTCCATTCCACTCCCTCTCTCTCTCTCTCTCTCTCTCTCTCGCCGTCTGCAAGTAACGCTCTTTCTCCTTCCAACCTCTAAGTAACAGTCACACCATGAGGTTACAAACACTGGCAGGTAACACTCACCAGCAAGTAACGCTAACCAGCAAGGCAGCACTCACTACTAAGTAACACACGTTAAGTAACCATCAAGTAACACTCTCACATACATGTAACACTCGTCAGTAACACTTGCCACCAGGTAACACTCACCACAAAGTAACCCCCACAGCAGTAACGCATATCACGAAGTAACACTTGAACAACGAAGTAAAACTCGTCAGTAACATCCACCACCAAATAACACTTGGTATATAATCAAGTAACACTCGCCACTAGGTTACCTGGTTTAGGCTCTACCCGTGACGCCCGTACGGGAGCTCAGACCGCCCTCTCCCCCTCCCACATCTCCAACACACACGTCGACCCCCTTTTTTTCCCACCTCTGTAAAACCCTCCACCAACCATAGGGTACTTTACACCCCCTTATAGGAAGGGTCGTCCTCCTCCTCTTCCTCCTCCTCCTCCTCCTCCTCTGTCATTTTCACCCCCTCGAAGTGCCAACCTCGACGCCCTGGGGAGATGTTCAGTAGTCCGCCCCCTTGCGTAGCTCATTCACTTGCTTTTCGCGAGCGGGGTTATTGCTTACACCGGCTGGGATGTGCCTCCAGCTGTGCTGAACGTATAGCGGAGGTTATCGCCGGTGGGCTCGCGGCGTTTATTTTCTCGGCCAGATCTTTCTCGTCGACCCTTACTACCCCGCCCCCATGGCTTGTTCGCTCCAGCCATGAAACACCTTTTTTCCCCCCTTGATACCCACGCCACTTCCATCCCTGCCCAAAGAATCACTACAGCGCTGTTCTTCGTAAATTCTCGGAAGGAAACTGTGACTTCCGCTACTCGTAAGCCTTTCTGATACTTCACCAAGAGCAACTCCAGTTCGGCCTTTCCTCTTCTCTTCCAACCTGATCAGTCTATAGCAAATTCTCGTGTCCTCTTTTGTATATTCTTTGCTCATGCTCCACTCTTGCAGGTAACACTCACTGTTAGGTAACGCTCAGTACCAAGTAACACTCTCCACACTGCACAAAGTAACAGTCGAAGCAAAGGATCCCTTTGCAAAGGAACTCCGTTGCTTTTCACCTCAAATGCCTTCGCGTCAAACTCGGAGGAAATACTGAGGCCATGATACGAAAAATTTCCTTTTAATCCCAAAGGTTTCTGAACGTATGGACTGCAAACGTTTCCGCCTGTCGAATTTAGAAATAACAAAAACGTTCCTGTCTACCAAAATGTTAAACAAACGTTTTTTTTTCTTTTTCAACCAAATTTAGGACATTAAACAAACGTTTCCGTTTATCAAACAGAGAAATTTTAAACGTTTGTGTCTGCCAATTAATCAAACGTTAAACGTTTCCTCTGCCAGTCAAACTTATAGAGTTCTGACGCTTAGAAACATTCAAACAAATGTTTCTGTCCGTCAGATCTGGAAACAATAAACAACTCTTCTTTCTACACGAGATTCTGAAACGCTCAACAAACATTTTCCCTCTCTCTCTTCCTCTCTGTCTCTTTCTCTCTCACAAAACATAGAAACGGTAACCAAAGACGTTTTTCTCTATGGGACTCACACAGAGGAAAACGCCACAATCTGTGGCGTATATATGTCTCTTTATATACGCAATGACGGCGTTCGCGGTGTCGTCCGTCGTCTGCGTATATCGCTCTGGCGCTCTGGCTTGACTGTCGCGCGCGATCGTTCGCGGTGCAATGACTCGGGTTTCGAACACACACACACACACACACACACACACACACACACACCCTTCCCCTCCCCCAAGCCGCTGGGGCTGTGACGCGCGCCCCGTACGTAACGTCAGCCAGCTTGCGTGACGGTCAGAGCCGCTGCTGGTTACGTCACATCTTGTTACGTGGCAGAGCTTTGCAACGTCACACGTGACGGCGGTTAGGGTAGGTGACGGTGGTTAGGGCATGTGACGGTGGTTAGGGTGGGTGACCGTGGTTAGGGTGGGTGACGGTGGCTAGGGTACGCGACGGTGGTTAGGATAGATTATGTTACTTAAAAGGACTTAAAAACAACTCACAAGTCCTTCAAAATGTTTTAGGTTATAAATATTAGTAAAGATCTACGAGTGTTATTCATTGTCTGCAAGTGTTATTGATTGTTTACACAAGTGTTATTGATTGTCTAAAAAATTTATTGACTAAAAGTGTTACTGACAGTCTACAAGGGTTATTGATTGTCTACAAGTGTTACTGATTTTCTACAAGTGTTAGTGACTGTCTACAAGTGTTATTGATTGTCTACAATTGTTATTCATTGTCTACAAGTGTTATTTTTTGTCTACAGGAGTTAGTTATTGTCTACAAGTGTTACTGATTGTCTACAAGTGTTAGTGACTGTCTAAAAGTGTTATTGATTCTCTACAAGTGTTAGTGACTGTCTACAAGTGTTATTGATTGTCTACAAGTGTTATTGATTGTGTATAAGTGTTAGTGATTGACTACAAGTATTAGTGATTGACTACAAGTGTTATTGATTGTCTGCAAGTGTTAGTGATTGTCTACAAGTGTTACTGTCTAAAAATGTTATTGATTGTATATAAGTGTTATTGATTGTCTACAAGTGTTAATTTTTTGTCTACAAGTGTTAGTGATTGTCTACAAGTGTTACTGACTGTCTACAAGTGTTACTGATTGTCTACAAGTGCTATTGATCGTCTACAAGTGTTAGTGACTGTCTACAAGTGTTATTGATTGTCTACAAGTATTACTGACTGTCTACAAGTGTTACTGATTGTCTACAAGTGTTATTGATTGTAGACAATTGTTAGTGATTGACTATAAGTGTTAGTGATTTTCTACAAGTGTTAGTGACTGTCCACAAGTGTTATTGATTGTCTACAGGTGTTATTGATTGACTACAAGTGTTACTGAATGTCTACAAGTGTTAGCGATTGACTACAATTGCTACTGATTGTCTGCAAGTGTTATTGATTGACTACAAATGTTATTGATTGTCTACAAGTGTTAGTGACTGTCTACAAGTGTCATTTTTGTCTACAAGTGTTATTGATGGTCTACAAGTGTAAGTGATTGACTACAAATGTTAGTGACTGTCTACAAGTGTTATTGATTGTCTACAAGTGTTATTGACTATCTACAAGTGTTATTGATTGCTCACTAGTGTTAGTGACTGTCTACAAGTGTTATTGACCGACTACAAGTGCTATTGATTATCTACAAGTGTTATTGATTGTCTGCAAGTGTTAGTGACTGTCTACAAGTGTTATTGATTGTCTACAAGTATTAGTGATTGACTACAAGTGTTAGTGACTGTATACAAGTGTTATTGATTCTTCTACAAGTTTTATTGATTGTCTACAAGTATTATTAGTTGTCTACAAGTGTTATTGATTGTTTACTAGTGTTAGTGACCGTCTACAAGTGTTACTGATTGTCTACAAGTGTCGGTGACTGTCTACAAGTGTTATTGATTGTCTACAAGTGTTAGTGACTGATTGCAAGTTTTGTTGATTGTCTACAAGTGTTATTGATTGTCTACAAGTGTTATTAATTGTCTACAAGTGTTAATGATTGACAACAAGTGTTAGTGATTGACTACAAGTGTTAGTGATTGTTTACAAGTGTTACTGATTAACTACAAGTGTTAGTGACTGTCTACAAGTGTTATTGATTGTCTACAAGTGTTAGTGATTGTCTACAATTGTTATTGATTGTCTACAATTGTCATTGATTGTCTACAAGTGTTAGTGACTGTCTACAAGTGTTTTTGATTGTCTACAAGTGTCATTGATTGTCTACAAGTGTTAGTGACTGTCTACAAGTGTTATTTTTTGTCTACAAGTGTTATTGATTGTCTACAAGTGTTACTGAATGACTACAAGCGTAAGTGATTGTCTACAAGTGTTCTCAATTGTCTACAAATGTTAATGATTGTCTACAAGTGTTATTGATTGTCTACAAGTGTTACTGATTGTCTACAAGTGATAGTGATTGACTGCAAGTGTTAGTGACTGTCTACAAGTGTTACTGATTGTCTACAAGTGTTGTTGATTGTCTACAAGTGTTGTTAATCGTCTATAATTGTTATTGATTGTCTACTAGTGTCAGTGACTGTCTATAAGTGTTATTGATTGTCTACAAGTGTTACTTCTTGTCTACAAGTGTTATTGATTGTCTAGAAATGTTAATGATTGTCTACAAGTGATACTGATGGTCTACTGGTGTTAGGAATGGTTTGCAAGCATTAGGAAAGGTCTACAAATGTTTGATATGTTATACAAGTGTTAGGAACGGTCTACAAGTGTTAGGGATAGTCTGTAAGTGCTAGGTGTGGTCTATAAACGTTGGGAATAGTCTGTAAGTGTTAGATATGGTCCAAAAGATTTAGGGATGGCCTGCAAGTGTTACTGAGGGTCTACACGTGTAAGGAATAGTCTACAGTTGTTAGTAACGGTCTACAATGGTTAGCATTGGTCTGCGAGTGTTAGTGATGGATATCAAGTGTTAAGAATAGTCTACAAGTGTTAGGAATAATTTACAAGGTGTTACAGACGGCCTACAAGCGTTAGTAATAGTCAACAACTGTAACGTATGGTCTACAGGTTTCTTGCAGATGGTCCTGCTACAGGTGTTAGCGATGGTCTACCTGTCTTTACAGGTCATTACTGGTCATTGTGGTGAGCCGCGGGTGTTGACGGTGACCCGCAGGTGTTCTAGTGGCCCACCGCCAAGGGGGCCTGGTAATGGCGCAATGGGGGAACCCATAAATAAAAGAGAAACAGCGCCACTAGAATATTAATGGCGCCGCTCACGACCCCTTCAACGCGTTACGTATTGACGCCTGGCGCTCAATATGGCGTTACTGGTACTGTTTGTTCTCTGGGATGGTGTCTCTCATCTAGGCAGACAAGTGCTCGGTCGTTACGCTTTACCACGGCCTGTTACGGCGGCGGTCACGCCCGTTATCTTACAGTCATCTGGGGAGGGGGGGGGGGGAAATGTTTTACGTCGATCGGAAACAGCATTGATCCCCAGCACTCGACAATGATGGTCCTCCCACAGACCATCCCCGGGCTTGAGGGGGCCTTTTGTCTTGTCTTTCTCTTGGAAAACTAGATATTGATAAGCATCTTTAACGTAACCTTAGAAGTTTAGCTTCGTGAGGAGTCCTCTGACGGTTGAGGGGGGTAGCGGGGAAGTGCTGTATCAGGGGTCTCTCTTGGGTCCAGAAATGCTATAGCTCATACAACTGCGACATAGATTTGTCACAGAAATACATCCCTGACTAAATCTATCCCGTTCTTAATAATGGTAATAATGATAATAATAATAATAATAAAAGTAATAATAATAATGATAATATTAGAAATGAAATAATAATAATAATAATAATAATAATAATAATAATAATAATGATAATGATAATAATAATAATAATAATAATGATAATAATAATTATAATAATAATGATAATAATAATGATGATAGTTGATAGCATAAGTCTAGAACCCATTTTCTGTTGATCGTGCAACTTGGCGGTTGTTTACATTTCTTTTTCGGAGCGCGCCAACCGTAGCGTTAAACATGATGACTGGCACAACTGAACACAGACACACGCTGTGAACACATAGGAAATTAGAGTAAGAAAACGTTTCGAAGTCATCAACCTCCTAGGTGACTTCCCCTGGTGACATCAATGTTGGTACATTCCTCCAGCCTTAAGTGACTTCCGGCGGTGAGTGGAGGGGGGGGGGAGAGGTGAGATCGTGGAGGTAAACAGCCACCTGTTGATTGTTTACCTCATATTGACTCGATAATGAGTCCACACTCAAGGTACACCAAGAGGTGAGTGGAAGGTATACAAAGTCGCTTTTGTGTCCTGTTCTTTAATTATACTGGGTCATTAAATCATTTAGTCATGTGAATAATTGGCTTAAAATACATACACACTGCATATGTCGAGATTCTCTTTTGTGCTCAATGATAGAAACATTTGATAAATTGTATGTTTGTTGGGCGCGTTGGGAAGACAACCCGTCTGGCGAAAAGTTCACGTCATCAATGTTAAAGATTTGGCCTTATTGATAACGTGATTGTGAGAGACAGGGGGCCTGGCGCGTATGTATGGAGTTTCTCCACCGCTGAGATGATTCTTCCTCCGGCAGTGTCTCTCTGTCTCTGCCGGCTTGCGTCTCTCCGTTTGTGTTTATGAGTATTTGAAAAAATGTGTGACTTTAGGAGCAGGAGAGAGAGAGAGAGAGAGAGAGAGAGAGAGAGAGAGAGAGAGAGAGAGAGAGAGAGAGAGAGAGAGAGTCTAGGCAGTCTGGGAGAAGACGGAGTGAGAGCGAGACAAGGTGACAGGAAATGACAGCGAAGGAGGGTGACAGACAGTGGGAGAGGCGAAGGGGAGAAGGGGGGGGGAGGGTATTGGAAATTGAGGGAGGTAAGAGAGAGGCAGGAGGGTGAGGGAGGGTGTGGAAAAGGGCAGTAGGCAGTTAAGCAGGCAGGAAGGCGTGAATACGCAGGAGAGAGACCTGAGGACACCTGTTGTCCACGAAGAGGTCATGTGCAGGACAGTCATAATATTGTGAGCTTCTAATCCTATTTGAGATGGGACGGGGCAGTAAAGCGGAAGGCGCCTCCCCACCTACCACTCCCTCCGGCCCAACAGCTGGCAGCAGAGGAGCAGCAGCACACAGCGCGTGCAGAATGTGCTGCTATGGAAAGTTTGAATGTGAAAAGTGACATACGCTAGTACCGTAGCGGGATGCTTCGCTGAGGAGGATCACGCCTGAAACGAGGAGGTTTAATTATGTGCTTTCGGAAAAATAAACGTTTTCCTTTCTTGAGGAGGTTTACTTACCGATGGCTGATATCATGAATGTATTTGTCAAGTCGTTATTTAACGGTACTGAGAGCCTCCACCTCGGGAACATCTGGTTGTAGTTTTATACAATGTTCCAAAACTCTACAACTGCACAGTCTTTGACTCACTGTAGTATTGCATCTCCTTCAATTAAATTTCATATCATTATTTTTGGTCGATGAAGAAAATGCAACACTTTACTGATACTTCACTTAGATTGATGTTATTCAACAGTGTCACGATGGTTGACCGTCATATCAGTGCACCAGGAAAAATATATACAAAGTAAACTAACCAAAGAATGTTTCTTATGGTTTCGTATTATACATATCAATGGACACAAATAAAACTTCTACAATTGAACCCTGAAATAATGCGCTTGAAAGTGATGACAATTGTATCATACAAAAGCGGCGCCTGGACAGTACTGAATGTTGTTGGAGCCTTTTTCTTCTTTTCTTTATTGGGTGATGGTGTCGTGGTGGGGGAGGGGGGAGGGGACTGGACAGGGAAGGTAAAGTAGAGATAACAGAAGACAGCTGTAGAGTGTGGAGGTCTGTGGTGTAGGTTTACTGAAGTACGTCAGTAGTTTGTTTTGGGGCCTTATGCTTATACCGCAGTGTGTGTGTGTGTGTGTGTGTGTGTGTGTGTGCGGAGCTGTTCACTGTTCAATGGATACCTGGCGCTTCCCTTGAGGATCTGAGGCTCCGTAGGACCCAAGCGTCCTCCGTGTTTGTGTTGCTGTCCAGGTGTTGGACATCCGTGTCGGTCTTTTCTTTATCTTCTCGTTTCTGGCTAACGAACCGTGTTTGCTTCTCTCTGACGTAATGATTGGTTGTGTGTAAGATGCTGGAGGGCCGTGTGGTCACTGTATGGTCACAGATCATGCCTGACCAACTGTACTTCCTTATGTTGTACCCTCTGTAGCAGCTGTAAGCCTATAACTTGGTAGCCAGGTGAGGGGAACTGGGCAGTGTGTCAACTAGATATCACCAGAGTGTCACCTGGGTGTCAACCGGGAGTCAGTTGACTAAGTGTCTGGTTGGAAGGCAGGGTCGATGGTACACACACACTGGCTATACGGAACTCGACCACGTCCGTCAGACCTCAACCGTCACTTGACGCTACCACAGGTGAGTTGACTGTGGCGGGGGGTTAGGCTAGGTTGTGGTGGGGCGTTGCACTTTTCTAATACAAGAAAGGATGACTGGAACACATCCAGACACTGTGATCCGCAGAAAAAAAGAAGTTGAATATTTGCAAATTAATGTTATTCTAGAACACGCTTACTGACTGATCATTAGCATTGCTAGAGCGCTTTTGCAACTGTGATTTAAATGCCTTTCCCGACATCTGGTGATAGGTTATTGCTAAGTTCAAAACCCTGTTGCTGAAAAATCTTTTACCAACTTTTATAATACATCTTTCTTTAAATTCTTGCTGCATTTCTCGCAGATGCATCTCTGTCTGACATCAAGAAATTGCCACGGGTTGCATCACTGAAATTATCAAGGAATCTGAAAACTTCTTTAAGATCTTGGGATCTACGTTCTTAAGGGGAAAATACTTTTATCTTTTAGCCCTTCTTAATAAGGTTTATTTGCCGGTGACGGAATTATTTTGTTCTTTTTTACTCTTCTTCATATCTATTTTGAATTTCTCTTCATCACTAATCAAGTTTATCGACCAGAACTGAACAGGGTATTCTAAATGTGGTCTATGTCGTTGTGAAGGATAAGTATTCTGCATTTAGTTCTTCAGTTAACATTTTTAGTTATATTCATAAGATATATTTCCTTCATATAAATCATATCAAGTGATATTATTCTATTTGTATTTTGTTTGCTTTGCCTCGATGGGTCTATACGTATATTAAATAAAAAAGAATTTCGTTCGTTATATTCAAGTCTTCGCTGGTCTTATGGGTCGATGTCGGCTGTACACAACCTGATTACATTTAGCCTTTACTGGGACATTGGATAAGTCAACCATCTTCATCATTCAACCTACCTTTACTGTGAATTTGTGTCATCATATCGTTAATCTTACTAATAAATGATCATTTGCAGTTATCATTTACATATCTGTTAATGCTGTATCTTGATTTACCGACAATGTCATTCCATTCTAAGGTTATGCTTCTGGAGCCACTATGGAAAACTTTAATGATAAACAACAAATGGTGAAAATCTTAAGATACAATTTCATAGACTCGTAGAAGCCATTTGAAACGTACCACTGACTACGTCCCCCGTGGCCTGTCCGACCTGCCCGTCCAGGGCTGTGGTGAGGTGAGGTGGCTGCTGGAGGCGGACGCGGTGTGGCCACCGGAAGGTCAGTTCAGGACCTGGAAGAAAAGACTGGAAGATTTAAGTAAATCCAGGGAGTTGCCTGGTGTGGACTGTTAAGATGGAACGTTCAACGGGCAGAGGTGAACAAATCTAGGACGAAGGTGGCAAGGTCCTGTCTGTTTCATACGTAAAATTGACAACCAGAGTTATATGTACTGTGGGAAATGAACACACACACACACACACACACACACACACATGAGCGGTACGACCGTGACCGTGATGGAAGTGTTATTTAGTTATTTGTGACAGTAAATACTGGGAAGTTAAACACATGATGGTTTTCGTGGAAATTCAGTTATGACGACCAAAGTATTACATGCACGACTTTTAGGATATTCTGACGACAACGGTTAAAGTTGTTGATTACCTAATAGTAACCGTATTTACTACTACAGCCAAATTGTAACTAAGTTCAACACGATGATACTTGTATTAATTTATTTAAGGCCACTGTGATGGTCCATGCACATCTCCACTATACAGATCAGCGGAGTTTCAGTGTCACCCACTGAAGCGGGACCAACAGATGGACACAAACATACGAAGGGACAAGAGCAACGTCGTAATTACTCAACAGTGGCGAGGAACGTAAACATGGCAAGGTATCTGGTGGGGAGGAAGTTCAGTGGACACAGTGAAGGGAACGGGAGGTACTTGCTGCTTAGATCATTCCAGTTGCTACAAGCTCGAGTAGGGTGAGGGTGTTGACCAAGGGATTGGATGGGTGCAGTGCCAGTGTCTGGAGGAAAAAGGGTTAAAAGAAGATAAGAGAGAAAGAACCAACGAGACACTAGACTGTAGGGGTTGAGGGGAAGGGTACTCGGTGGTGATTGAGACGTTCAGGGGAAGGCTGGTTTTGGAGTCCCTGGTGAGAAGGGTCGTTGGTCTGTTCATCAGATCGCTGCCTTCACGTCCGATGTCAATAAGAAGCTGGAAATGGACATGTGTGTGATTTGGGCGTCGATGAAAGGTATCCTGGATATTGAAAGATCGAGTGGAGTGAATGTAAACGAATGCTCTTGACATTTACGGGAACGAGTGGGCTTTAGGAAGCAGAAAAGGATATTTTGGAGACAGAGAAGGAATGTGTTAGAGCTGATGTAGGACCGAGTTTCCAGTATTCCAGCACTGGAAATCCAGGAGGCGTTGGTCAGTTTGGCTGCCATAAAGACGCGATCGTAGGTATGTGACCAGCTGAAGGCATATCTAACCACTTGTGTACCAGAGAAGAAATGAGCTGTTGATGGTGCTCCAAACTGTGTCGGAGTAGTACTCTGGGTTCTGGCGATGAATTTCGACGTTCTCTGAGAGAGAAGTTAGAAAAGCACACGGAAATGAAGGTAGCTGTTCCTCAAGTCTAGGTCAGATTCTCAAGGATGAGAGAACGAGCAAAGGAGTCTTGAGTTGAGAAGTTGAAATAGTTGGGCCTTCCGGGCGACCAAGGCGAACAGACTCAGGACTGATCAAGACGTAAGAGAAAGTCAAGTGGTGGAAAGTTTGGTTAATGTTTTCAAGAGAAAGTCTGGCAGTCAGCTTGTGTGTAGGGCTGGTGCGAGGAGCAGTACAGGAAGGAAGGTTCACGGGTACTGGGGACACGGAACTGTGACACGAGCCAGCGGAGAGGAAAATGAATTTTGGAAAAAAGTATCGGGGTAGGGGGGGGCGTGGTGGAGGGGGAGGGTTTTGAAGCGAGGCGCCCCAGGAAGGCTCCAGGACGCTCCTCCCAAGATCAATACATTCCTAGAAAGTTTCCAGCTGGGAACGGTTCCTACTGGAATATTTTGAGTCATTTGTACTTGGATTACTTCTCACTTTTGGACCCATTATGCGACTTATCATAAACGCTAACGAAACAAAGAAACCTTTGTGCGGTCTGTCATATTTTCTCTTAATTACTTTTATGCGTTTTATGCAAATTTGTGGAACTTTGAATCAGTCCAGGAGTAGGCAACAATGACAATTTCTCTGTTGTTTAAAGTACTGTTGTTATAGACAGAAACCTGGATGAATGCCGCGGTGGCTGCTTTCCTGGGCTAAAGATAAAGAAATAACTGACTTGAAAGAGAGGAGAGAGAGAGAGGAGAGAGAGAGAGAGAGAGAGAGAGAGAGAGAGAGAGAGAGAGAGAGGAGAGAGAGAGAGAGAGAGAGAGAGAGAGA
>JAYMFT010197381.1:0-11745 GCA_038088735.1 Panulirus argus
GTATTGTGCATATATGTGCATGTATGTATATATGTGTGTATGTGAGTGAATGGATCTTTCTTCGTCTGTTTCCTGGCACTACCTCGCTAACGTGGGAAACGGCGATCAAGTATAATAAAATATAAAATAAATATATATGCTGAAGTGCCTGAGGATCGGCAAAATGCATGTGTAATGCCACTGTACAAAGGCAAAGGGGATAAAGGTGACTGTTCAAACCACAGAGGTAAAAGTTTGTTGAGTATTCCTGGAAAACTGTCTGGGAGGGTATTAATTGAGAGGGTGAAGGCATGTACAAAGCATCAGATTGGGGAGAAGCAGTGTGGTTTTAGAAGTAGTAATGGATGTGTGGATCAGGTGCTTACTTTGAAGAATGTATGTGAGAAATACTTATAAAAGCAGATGGATTTGTATGTAGCATTTATGAATCTGGAGAAGGCATACGATGGAGTTGACAGAGGTGTTTTGTGGAAGTTCTTAAGAATATAAGGTGTGGGAGAAGTTTTAATCAAGGGTGTAAGGTATGTGTATGAGTAGGAAAAGAGGAGAGTGGTTGGTTCCCAGTGAAGGTCGGTTGGCAGCTGGGGTACGTGAGGTAAGCAAGGTTGTTTAATTCTCTTATGGATGGGATGGTTAGGGAGTTAAATGCAAGAGTTTTGGAGAGAGGGGCGAGTAAGCAGTTTGATGGGGATGAGAGGGCCTGGGAAGTGAACCAGTTGTTGTTCTCGGATGATACAGCACTGGTGGCTGATTTGAGTGAGAAACTGCAGAAGCTGGTGACTGAGTTTGGAAAAGTGAGTGAAAGGAGAAAGTTGAGAGCAAATGTGAATAAGAGCAAGGTTATTAGGTTCAGCAGGGTTGAGGGACAAGTTAGATGGGATGTGAGTTTGAATGGAGAAAAATTGGAGGAAGTGAGGTGTTTTAGATATCTGGAGTGGACTTGGCAAATGGAACCATGGAATTGGAAGTGAGTCATAGGGTAGGGGAGGGGTCAAAGGTTCTAGGAGCAATGAAGAATGCATGGAAAGAGAGAACTTATCTCGAAGAGTGAAAATGGGTAAGTTTGAAGGAATGGTAGTTCCAACAATATTATATGGTTGTAAGGCATGGGCTATAGATAAGAGTTGTACGGAGGAGGGTGGATATGTTGGAAATGAAATGTTTAAGGTAAAGATGTGGTGTGAGATGGTTTGATCGAGTAAGTATTGTAAAAGATGTGGTGTGAGATGGTTTGATCGAGTAAGTATTGTAAGGGTAAGAGAAATATGTTGTAATAAGAAGAGTGTGGTTGAGAGAGGAGATGAGGGTTTGTTGAAATGGTTTGGTCATATGGAACGAATGAGTGAGGAAAGGTTGACAGAGGAATTATTGATCAGTGGTGAAGGGAACAAGGAGAAGCAGGAGACCAAATTGGAGTTGGAAGGATGGAGTGAAAGGGATTTTGAGTGGTCTTAGCCCGAACATGCAGGAGGGTGAAAGGCATGCCCGGAATAGAGTGAATTGGAACGATGTGGTATACTGGGGTCAACGTGCTGTCAGTGGACTGAACCTGGACATGTAAAATGTCTAGGGTGAACCATGGAAAGGTCTGTGGGGCCTCGATGTGGACAGGGAGCTGTGGTTTTGGTGCATTACACATGACAGCTAGAGATTGAGTGTGAGCGAATGTGGCCTTTTTTCTTCTGTCTCCTGGCTATACCTTGCTGACACAGGGAGTGGCAGTGCCATTTTCTGTGGGGCAGGTTGGCGACAGGAATGGGTTGAGGCGAGCAAGTATGAATATGTACATGTGTATATGCATGTGTATGTTATTATGTATATGAATGTATTGTGCATGTATGTATATATGTGTATATGTGAGTGGATTGGTCTTTTTTTATCTGTTTCCTGGCGCTGCCTCGCTAACATCGGAAACAGTGATCAAGCATGATAAATATCTGATATTATTCAGAGGAAAAGGTGCTAAGGATGTATTTAGCAATTATAGGGGGAATAAGTCTGTTAAGTATACCAGAGAAAGTGTATGCAAGAATATTAATCGACAGAGTGATGGAAGTGACTAAATGCAGAGTAAGTGAAGAGCACGGGGGTTTTAGGAAAGGTAGGGGATGTGTGGATCAGATTTTTGTAACAAACATGGCCATGGAAAAGTACTTATTTAAAGGTAAGAAGTTGTATGCAGCTTTTATGGATTAGGAGAAAGCATGTGACAGAGTCGAGTGGAATGCTTTGTGGGATGTGTTAAGGGTATATGGTATTGGGGGACAACTGTTAGATGGTGTAAAAGCCTTTTATAGAGGAGCAAATGCATGTGTAAGAGTGGATGGAGAACTGAGTTAAAGTTTTGGGATACATGTATGTGTGAGAGAGGGCTGTGTGATGGAGTGGTAGAATCATTGAAATGTAATACTGTGAGGTGGTTTGGGCTTGTGGAAAGAATGCAAGAGTGGAAGTCTACAAGGAGAGTGTATGATAGTACAGTTAAAGGGGTTGGTGTGAGTGGAAGACCATATGTGACATGGGCAAATAGGGTGGAGGAATACTGGAGGGAGAGAAACAGAGGAAGAATGCATGGAATGGTGTATGTGAGGGAGGCTTTTAAGGACAGGGATAGATGGAGACTCTTGCCATGGCCACCCCTTGATGAGAGTTCCTGGAGGGAACAGATGTTAGAGATAGACAGATAGAAGGCATGTACAGAGCATCACATTAGGGAGTAGGAGTGTGGTTTCAGAAGTGGTAGAGGATATGTGTATCAGGTGTTTGCTTTAAAAAAATTTGTGAGAAATAGTTAGAGAAACAGATAGATTTATATATAGCATATATAGATCTGGAGAAGGCATATGATTGGGTTGATAAATATGCTTAATGGAAGGTCTTACTGATATATGGTTTGGGAGGTATGCTGCTAGAAGCAGTTTTTATCAAGGGTGTAAGGCTTGTGTTTGAGTAGGAAAAGAGGGGAGGGAATGGATCCAAGTGAATGGCATGGGTGTGTGATGTCACCATGGTTATTCAGTTTGTTTATAGATAGGGTGGTGAGGGAGGTAAATGTGAGAGTTTTAGAGAGACTGAGTTTGGAAGTGTGTGTGAAAGGAGAAAGTTTAGAGTGATTGTGAATAAAAGCAAGGTTGTTAAGTTCAGCAGGGTTGAGGGCCAAGTTAATTGGGATATGAGTTTGAATGGAGAAAAAGAGGAAGTGAGGTGTTTTATATGTCTAGGAGTGGACATGGCAGTGAATGGAACCATGGAAGTGGAAGCGAGTCATAGGGTGAGGGATGGGGGCAAAGGTTCTGGGAGCGTTTAAGAATAAGTGGAAATAGAGAACGTTATCTGGGAGGGCAAAAATGGTGTTTGAAGGAATAGTAGTTCCAGCAATTTTATATGGATGCGAAGCATGGACTTTAGATAAGGTTGTACGGAGGAGGGTGGATGTGTTGAATATTATATGTTTGAGGAGTTTGTGGTGTAAGGTGATTTCATCAAGTAAGTAATGGAAGGGTAAGGGAGATGTGTGGTAATAAAAGAGTGTGTGGTTGAGAGAGCTAACAAGGGTGTGCTGAAATAGTTTGGACATATGGAGAAGATAAGTGAGGAAAGGTTGACAAAGAAGGTATGTATTTCAGAAGGAAGGAACAAGAAGCGTGAGACCAAAGTGGAGATGGAAGGATGGAGTGAAAAAGATTTTGAGCATTTGGGGCCTGAACATTCAGGAGGGTGAGAGGCTTGCATTGGATAGAGTGAACTGGAACTTTGAGGTGTATTAGGGTTGACATGCTGTCAATGGACTAAACCAGGGCATGTGATGAGTCTTTGGTAAACTGTGGAAAGGTCTGTGAGGCCTGGTTTTGGATACATGGAAAGGTCTGTGTGGCCTGGTTGTAGATAGGGGGCTGTGGTTTATATGCATTATACATTATAGTTTGAGAATGGATATGAGCTGATTTGGTCTTTCTTTGTATGCTTTTGACGCTACCTCGCCAACCCAGAAAATGGCAGTGAGGTACAAAAGAAGTTTATGATGTATGTATACCTACATTTACTGGTGACAGTTTTGGACAAGATTAAGGGACCTCCCAGTCTTCACCTGCCTGTTTACCTAACTTGTCAAAAGGAGGAAACTGAGGATGAGGTGGAAGGATGTAGTGAAAGCTGCTTTCAGTGCTCAGGACCTGAAAATGTAGGAGTGTATGAGGCATGCAAAGGATTGTGTGGATTAGAGCTGTGTGATGTATAAGGGGCACTGTGCTGTCAGTGGGCTGAGCAAGAGCGTATGAAGCAGTCAGGGGAAACCACAGAGAGGGCTGTAGGGGCCAGGTCATGGATAGGGGCATGTAGTTTGGATTCATTATACGTGATGATTAGGGAGTGTATATGAGCAAATGAGGCCATTTCCCACATTAGTCCTACCTCGCTAGTATGGGAAACAGCTAAAAAAGATTTTCCTGATCCCAGTTTTGTCTCACTTCAGATATTACAGCACACCGAGATGAAAAGCTTTGGATGAAGATGATGTATCACAGTGTGAAATTCCCATATCACCTATATTTAGGTGGCAGCTGATTTAACAACAGATCTATCACCCACAATACTACAATGTTGCACATATTCCACGGTTGAGAATCTGAAGGCAGAAGAGGAAACTGGAACAATCAGTGGATGATTTGAGCATTAGCAACCTAAATAATAGGAAAATAAAATATATAGAAAATGGGGACTTGAATCTCAATTTTGGAAAATTTGATAGAGGTAACTGTGAAGACTTGCACATGAGGAATAAATGGAAGCAGTGTTTAAGGTAATGGCTGTGTTAAAACATACATGTAAGATAGCTTCCACTGATAGAGTTCCTGGATGGGAAATAGATGAAAACATAATGTCTACTTTGTACTGTAAATAAAAAGGAATGTTAGCTTTTAATTTCCTTCCATCCCCACGTCCTAACATACTGGTCCTTTTAGACTTGCAGGATGATCCAAAATGGAACAGAGATGCAGCTTGGTGTCCATTTTACTGGTTTACCCATGTGGTTTTTCAGTGTATGAATGGACCTCTGTGACACATTCATGGCCCACGCAAGGTCGAGCATACAGTTTTGAATTATTGAATTATGTTTGTGGCAGTCAGACCTCAGTCACCCAGTTGTTTTTCCCCCACATGAGGGTAGTCATTAGATTGGGGACTAGGTTAGGCTAGGATGGTGAGGAAGGTAATTTGGTTGTTGTTTGCTGACAAGACGGTGCTGTTGGCAGGTTCGTGTGAGAAACTACAGAGTAGATTTCTGAGTTTGGGAGAGTGTGCAAAAGGAGGAATGTGAGAGTAAATGTAAATAAAAGCAAGGTTATTAGGTTTTATGGTGTAAAGAGACAGGTTAGTTGGTATGTGAGTATGAATGGAGTAAACTTGAAAGTGTTTTAGATACTTTGGAAGTGGACATGGCAGCAAGTGGAACCATGGTAGCTGCAATGATGGGGCTAAGATCTAGGAGCATGGAGGAATGTGTTAAAAAAGTAGTCAGTATCTTGAAGTGATGTATAGATGTAAGGCATGGGTTATAGATGATGTTCAGTAGAGGATTACTGTGCTGGAAATGAGATGATTGTGGACTAAGTGATGTGGGGAGGGTTGATCAAGTAAGAAATGATAAGCTGAGGGCAACGTGGTATCAAGAATAGTGTGGTTGGGAGAGCTAAAGAGGGTGTGCTGAAATGATTTGGACATATGGAGAGAGTGAGTGAGGAAAGGTTGACAAAGAGGATGTGTCAGACGTTGAGGGGACAAGAAGTGGAGACCAATTTGGAGAGGGGAGGTTGGAGTTGAACAAGCTTTTGCATGCATAGGGCATGAACATGCAGGAGGGTGAAGATTGAATAGAAATGATGCGGTATACAGGGAGCAACTAGCTGTCATTTGACTGAACCAGGATGTGTGAAGCAGCTCAAGGAAACCACAGAAAGGGCTGTGGGGCCTGGTTGTGGATGGAGAGCTGTGGTTTTGGTGCATTATACATGATAGTTAAAGAATGAATGTGAACAAATGGACTTTCATTCATCCTTTCACGGAATTACCTCACCAGTGCCTTTCATCTTCCTGCATGTTCAACCCCCAAGCACTCAAACCCTTATTGACTCCTTTCTATCTCCAATTTGGTCTCCAAAATCTCCATTCCACGTACAACATACCTTCCTTGTCAACCTCTCCTCTCCTCTCATTCTCTCCAAATTTCCAAACCATTTCAGCTCACCTTCAGCTCTCTCAACAATATTCTTCTTTAAACCACACCTCTCCAAATTACTGCCAAAACAGTACAGACTAGTAAGCCTTACTTTGCACATAAAGTGAGAGTGATAGAAAAAGAATATGTATTGGAAAAATCTTATTTCAAACTGATACATTAATGAAGGACTTTGGTTTTGTCCATGTTCAAAGTATGTAGAAAACTACTTTTTTACAAAAAGTATTGTGGATAAGGCAGGTGAAAATCCAAAACTTTTCCATAAATTCATTATAAGTCAGTTGATAAAAGAGCATCTACGTAGATCAAGGAATTCAGAGGGAAAAATGGTTGAAAATAATGAGGAACTGAAACATGTTTCAGTTGAAAGTTCTAACCCTTATCACTAGTGACTCGGCATGGGGAAGAGGCTTTAGAAAACATCATCTGAAAAAGACTGACAGAACATTAAACGGTATTGACCCATACAAGGCTCATGGTCTTGACACTCCACCGTACGTACTGAAGATGTGAACAGATAACAAGACAGACCTCTTGAAGTGTTGTTCAAGAAGTCGCTGGAAGAAGGCAAGGTGCCAACTATACATTCCTGGCGGAAAAAAATTGGCGTAATAGAGTCCCCGCTAGTTTTTTTCGCCCATTTGCATCATAACCCAAAACATGACTGAAATGAAAAATACTGGGTCAGCTCATAGAAGTTGGTTGGAGGTGGCAACCCCCCAGTGTAGCAACAGGTGGCATGGTCAGTCTGCCTGGAGCTTTTGTGGATGGATGATTTTTTTTTTTCCCCACATGGGCTTTGTGGTGGGATTGTGCTGCATTGCTTGGCCCTATGGACTTGTCTAAAGAGGATATTGCTGCTATTGTATCCTTGTACAAGGCAGGGAAGTGTAATGAAGAAATAGCTGAAACTACAGGACTGGCACTTTCCAATGCACCCTAAACATTATCCAAGGTCAAGTAGACAAGAATCCACATATTTCAGCATGACAGTTAAAGGAAGACAACTCTAGGCTACTTGGTCATGTGTTTGTACGTACTGTTCGTAGCCGGCTTCATGATGATTTGAAATTCAAGAGATGTGTGCCTCGAGGGAAACCACTCTGACAGACCACCAGGGCAAGAATAGACTCGCATTTGCCAAGAAATATTTGCAATGGGACTGGATGTGATGAAATCGAATGGTGATGAATTGAAACTGTAGGTTCTTGACACTCCCATTTATTTACAACAGACAGATAGACTAACGTGAGAGCATCGGGTGGCATCCGATGCTCGTCACATCTCTGCAAGCACTGCCGCTTGCCCACGCCATAAATGGCGGGAAGGCTGCAGTGTTGCCACGGTACAATGTGACTTTTAAATCCAGCCAGCAGTCTTACAATGTGTAGGGACATTTACTATAATGGCTAAGCATGGATGTAAGGTGAATAGTTATGTAAGCATGGTCACATCTGTAAAGCAATAAATGTACATGAATGCATATATGAGTAGTGTGCATACATATATATAAGCAGAGGCTGTACTAGGCACTGATACTTGATATCTACACAGATTGTATGAGAAATACTGGAGTATTCCATGAACAGCTTATCTCTTCTCCCATTTATGGTTCTTTGTTTAAAATTCATTCACAATGCAGCACCATCATAACAGGTCTGTTATATATTTTGAAAATTCACACAGTCTACCAGATGAGGCCCTGTTCCTGTTCTGCTATTTTCCCTCCCTTCTGCCCATCATTTTTCTTTTATACTTCCATGCCTCATTTTTTTTTGTTTTTGCCTCTTGAAGCATAATCCTACCTTTTCATTCACTCTCTTTTCTTAATACATGCAAATAGCATATGTTGCACATATGTGTAGCCAAACAAAAAATCAAGATTCTTCAACAAATGGTTTTCTCCGCTGCAGTCTGTCGTGTGAGCATGATGAATATTCCTTGAGAGGATATGGGTTGTGAATCTTCCTACCCCTCATCATTTGGTGAAGGGACACCAGCCTTTAGTTACCCCTTTACAAACATTCCAAAAGTATATGTTAGCCGCTCGCTCATTAATCAAGTCTGCCTTTGGCCAGTTGCTGGCCACCACCAGGCTGACATCATTGACCTATCTCTAACCAGCTGCTTAGAGCTCTCAGTTTCTCTAGGATCGTGTGTGCAGAGAGCCTTGCTGTGTGACTACTACTGTCAGCCAGGTTTTCACAGATCAATAACCTTTTCTTTCATGTTATACATTATTTAGGAATTTTGATGTAATAATTTTTTTTTCTTTCTTTCCATACATGTTTTCCATTTTCTGTGTTAGTGAGATAGTGCCAGGAACAGGTTAAGAAATGGCTTCAATTGGTAACATCCACTCTTAAGCTGTTATGTAAAATGCTTTGAAATCAGAGCTTCCTCTCAAAACCAGGCACCACAGACCTTTTCATGCTTCCTCCACATACTTCATATGCCCTTGTTCAGCCTATTGACAGTACATCATCTCATACATACCACATCACTCCAGTTCTCTCTAACCACGCATGTGTCGCACCTTGTATGTTCAGGCACTGAACCTTCAAAGAAATTTACACTCCATCCATCCACCTCCTCATTGGTTTCCCTCTTTTCCTTGTTATTGTCATTATCTTTCCCCCCCCCCCCCTTTTTTTTTTTTTTTTTTTTTCCCCATGTTAGCAAGGTAATGCCAGGAGCAGACAAAGAAAGGACGCATCCACTCAGATCCACTGTCTAGCTGTCATGTGCAATGCACAGAAATCATGGCTCCCTATCTACGAAGAGGACCCATAGACTTTTCCATTGTTTACCTTGGATACCTCACATACCCTGGTTCAGTCCATTGAGAGCACATCGACCCCAGTTTACCACATTGTTCCAATTCACTCTTTTCTGTGCATGGCTTTCACCCTCCAGCATGTACAGGCCCCAATTGCTCAAAATATCTTTCACTCCTTACTTCCATCTCCAATATGGTCTCCATGATCTCCTTGTTCACTCTACTACTGACACATGTATCATTTTTGTCAACCTCTCCTCACTCATTCTCTCCAGATTTCCACACCATTTCAGCATACCCTCTTCTTCTCTCTCAACCACACTCTTTTTATTACCACACCTCTCTCTTACCCTTTCATTACTTGATCATACCACCTCACACCTTATATTGTCCCAAAACATCTCATTGCAAACATATCCACCCTCCACACAGTCTTATCTATATCCCATGCCTCATATCTATATAATATTGTGGGTATACTACTATACCTTCAGACATACCCATTTTTGCTCTCACACGTTCTCTCTTTCCACACTTTGTTCAGTGCTCCCAGAACTTTACCCCTTCACTCACCCTGTGACTCACTTCCGCTTCTATGGTTCCATTCACTGCCATGTCCATTCCCAGGTATCTAAAACACCTCACAGCCTCCAAGTTTTCTCCATTCAAACTCACAATCCAACTAACCTGTTCCTCAACCATGTTAAGCCTCATAACCTTGCTTTTATTCACATTTACTCACAACTTCCTCCTTTCACACACACTTCCAAACTTGGTCACCAACTTCAGTTTCTCTCTCAAATCTGCCACCAGTGCTGTATCATCAGCAAACAGTGACTGAGTTATTTCCCAGGCCCTCTCATCCTCCACAGACTGCATACTCGCCTCTCTCTCTCCAAGACTATCGCATTTACCTACCTCACCACCCCATCTGTAAACAGATTGAACAACCATGGTAACATCACACATCCCTACCAGAGACCTACCTTCAATTGGAAGCATTTACTCTCCTCTCTACCTACTTGTTCTCATGATGTCAATTCTTCATAAGTACTTTTCTCTGCTTCAAGCAGCTTTCCTCCCACTCCATATATTCTTAAGACTTTCCACAAATCTTCTTTATCATTTCTCTCTTATGCTTTCTCCAGCTGCAATAAATGCCACATACAAATTCAACTGTATCTTAAAGTATTTCTCATGCACATTATTATTACTGTTTTTATTACACAACCCCAAGACCCCCTTTCCAGGGGCTTCAAGGCAGCACATCACTCAGTAGCAGGGATAGGATGCACTCCTTTGAAGTGAGTTCTTTGGTGAGACAATACTATCTTTCATCAACTGATGATGATGCAGCTTCATAGTGAGCCACCATGATGATTCCCATACTGAATAAGAGGCAGCTGATTGACAGAGTTCTTTAGCTAGAAAAGAGAAGGTTAAGAGGTGATATAGTTCAGGTATTCAAAATTTCAAAGGCTTTGTTGAAATCAATATAACAGACTGTCTAAGGCTGGATATGTCTGATTTCTTTGTTTGTAAAGGATATAAACTCATGTGCAAGTTTAATACTTTGACTGAGGCGAAGAATGTTAACAACAGGATAACAGGATTTTCAACATATGAGATGAGGCACCAATATGAGTAGATGAAAGCAACACCATAGATACGTTTAGACTTGATAAATACTAAGACTACAAATGACATTGTTTGTGCCTCCCTAATCACGTGAAAAATTTAGAGGTATTTCTCTCTGACTCACCTCTGTTTCTATTGCCATTGCTTTTCTCATCCCATAGTTCTGATGAGTGGAGAGATTTGTTTTTGTATTACTGAAGCATAGGTAGGTAAGACCAAACTATGCTTACCAACCACCCCTCTTTCAATTTATGTATTTTAGTGCAATGAGATTTGATGAGATTTTTGTTGTTTTCTACAGAGGAAAATGAGTGTCAAAGTTGTCACTCAAGATTGTTAGTTGATCTGCTTTGGATATTTGATAACAGGAAGTTGGGAATACTATTGAAGGGAATTTAAGTATTTAAAATCTATGTTAAAGTAATTGAGGTTGTTAAGAACTTTTAGCTCTTTGTAATGTCTAAGGAGGATTCTTGAATGGAAGAAAGGTTTATGTAAGTAGTTGATGGTCTGGATAAATAAATGGCTTAAAGCAAATCTGGAATGGTCTTAGTCCCCTAATGGATGGATGGGGCAATACACAAAAATGAGACAAAGAGGATGATGATGTTGGACTAGGGCTAAACCATTAAGTGTTGGATGAAAGGAACAAGCTGAGTTAGGGAACTAAATACTGACAATGTAGAAATATAAAATCTAAGAGTTGTATGATTGTAAAAAGTTTTGTATACTGTTCAGTGAAACCAATATCTCTTCTTCAGCCCTTTTGTCCACGTGACGCGGGTACGTTATGAGAATCTGTACCGACTGAAAGCTGTTATTGTTCATGTTGGAGACGTCTTCTGTGGACACTTTGTAACATACCGCCGTGGACCAGTAGGTTCACGCACACGGAATAGGTGAGTTTTGTATTTTCCCAATTTTCTTTATGATCCTATGATGATTAGTCTAAGATTTATAGAATTTTGCATGATTGTGGTAAGACAACACTTATGTGAATATATTTTTTTTTTGTGGGAATGTATATTTATTTATTTATTATACTTGATTGCTGTTTCCCGGGTCAGCGAGATAGCGCCAGGAAGCAGACAAA